>PVIU01016724.1:0-44166 GCA_004026605.1 Ondatra zibethicus | reverse complement strand
CATGCTGTGGAAGATAGGAGTAACATGAACAAATTCCAACAACTCTCTCTCTCTCCCTCTCTCCCTCCCTCCGTCTCCCCCTTCTCTCTCTCTCTCTTTCTCCCTCCATCCGTCTGCCCCCTCTGTGTGTGTGTGTGTGTGTGTGTGTGTGTGTGTGTGTGTGTGTGTGTGTGTGTGGTGTGTTCCTTCATCCTTTCACTGAGTTAGGTTTCTTACAATAAATGTAAGTAGACAATGTAATTACTCATGGAGAAAACTGCAAAATGGGGTTGCTTAGCTGAAACCTAATATCCCATGTTCTCCGGGTCCCCCCAAAGGCCCTTTTCATGTATGCCTCCATTGTCTCTACCAGGTTGTTAATGATACAAGTCAATGGTGTGCGTCAATCCCCCCCATACAGGGCTGTGCTTCACCCCCTTCTTGTGCAGGCCCTTTCTTCCTTCTCCTGCCACATGAACACTTGCCCTGAAATCCTATCACTTTGCTAGAGGATTGATGTAAGTCTCCAGCAATTAACATAATTACAAGCCTGATTATCTTCTAATTGCATTATGAGTATTTGGTTATTCACTACACAAATTAGAGAAAATTAAAGAGGAGCAAGATCCTGGGGTGTGGGCGTTGAGTTTTCTAGCACAGTTATGAGAATTTGAATGCGAAGTCTTAACCCAGGTGAGGACTGTTCTCGATTCAATGGGCTAACAGTGAGTGCATTTGGGAGAAAGCCTTCCTTTTCCTTGCTAATGACACAAAATTCCCTCTGAATTATTTATAAATTCTGCAAAAAATGCCAATGAGCGTAAGATAAGCTGCAGCATGTCCACGTTGGTCTACGTTGATGTTTTTTATGAATCTGTGATCATAAAACATGAATAAATAAATAAATAATGGGGAATTACTAAACAAATAATAAGAAGGAAATACTCCAAGTCACACAGGGAACTTGTAAATGAGAACATCAGTAATCTATAAAAATAATACTAACAAGAACACCAGGATGGAATTCACTATGCAAAGGGCTCAAATGTGCGATCTTTTGATTGTGCTGCGATATCAGAGCTGGATCAAATTTCTCTCGAAGTAGAGGGCAGAGCCATCCATAACTGGACAGCTTGTGGAACAAATGACTCTGTTTTCCCCTCACTATTCCACAGTACGGCATTCTCTGACTTGAATCTTAGGCCACAGCTGTCAGACTCTCAAAAATTCAGAAAATGCCTGCATAGGTGAATTTGAATCACACAGAAATCTCAACTACTGATAATCAAGATAAATACTCTTAGGCTTGAAGACCCTGAAGTAAAAGACCTGATAACACACACCAAAACAAAACAAAACTCCCAGTGACATAGCCTGTTACGTATGCCAAGCAAAACAAAAGGACCCATATACACACACACACAAACATTTTTCTCAGCTCCTCTTCTGACATTTGAAGTCAGTTGACATTTAAAAGAGAAACATTACTAAATGATCAGGGAGAAGAAAATGAAAAATTTTGACATAAAACAAGCAACATAAAAATAGCCAAAAGATACACTTCTAAGCTGACAGAACTCCCTGAGCTCTGTGGAGGGCTCCCTGCACCTTGGCTTACTGCCAGCATGAACAAGTGCATGGTGCCATCTGAGTTGGGGAAATGCAAGATTTTATTCATTTAATAAAAATAGTGGTTGAGTTCCAGGCAACAAAACAGTAGCAGCTTTTACACAACCTACAGTCTACTGAAGGTGCAAATGTACATGTCCTCTCACATCATACAGAAAAGAAACAAGAGTTAGATTTCTACATCAAGAATGATTTTTCCTAGCCCTGGCCTGAGGGCACAGGAGGCTTGAACAAAAGACTTAGGTTGCCTGGGCAGCCCAGACCTCCACCAATTATGAAACATTAATTTTTTTTCCTGATAAAGAGACAACTAGATTGTGGAATTCCCAAAGGAATTAACTGACCAAGTTGGAGGAGGTATGTGTGAGAGGCTACTTAGTAAGAGATGTTTAGAGTATGGTCCCTTGAAGCTAATTTAGGTTGGTGGCAGTAAACATAGAGAGAAACAGACAGATGCCAAAGCTATGGGCCAAGTGGCATCCGCAGCCCTGAAGAGGAGGTGAGACACCAAGACGTGAAGTAATAGAGTGTGTCAGGGTCACTCCCGGGCTGCTGGAGTCTAACCTGAAGAAAAGGAAACTGGAAACTCAGGGTTAAGCTTCCTGTTTGTTAATCTCATGAAGCATTCAGAAAAACCCAAGAAGAAAAAGTCAGGAAGTTCTCAGGGGGAAAAAATTGCTTTGGATCACATGGAAATCTTAGTGATTATAAAAACAAAAAATTAGGACAGAGTTGCAGACCCTGAAGCAAAGAGAGGTTTAAGGGAATACACTGCACAAGGAGAGAAATGAAAGCAAGAACAGAATTAAAGAGATCCAGTAAGGGACAGCTCTGTGGGAAAAGATGAGCATGCAAAAGAGGATGGATACCCATGTTAGAGTGAAGGGGCTTCTGAGACAGACTGGAAGAAAAGCAATAGCAAGGGGCAAGTGAGGTCTCAGTTCAGTAGAGCAGGTGAGAGAGACACAAGAGTGACATGAACTCAGGTTGTCCATGGAGACGGAAAATAAAGAGAGATGGAGAATTACAGAGATGCTTACTACACAGAACGGTCCAGGCAGGGGGATGAAGTGGATGAAGGAGACCAGAAAACAATATGGAGAATTGCAGAGATGGTTACTTCAGAGAATAGTTAAGGCATGAGGGTGAAGTGGATGGAGAAGACCAGAGTTAATAAGACCTGAACTCTGCTGTTAGCTAAGTTCATTGAAACGAGAAGAACAAGGGAAGTGATATGAATTCTCTTTATATTTTTGTGAAAAAGAGGCCAAGAAAATGGCTCACTGGCTAAAGATTGTTGATGCCAAGCTTGCTGACCTGAGTTTGATTCCCAGGACTCAAGAGAAGAATTATAAAATAGACACATGTGACCAAACAATGCAAAGAACTTACTTAAAAACCTGTGAAAAACTGCTTCAGGGAGGTGACAGACCTCATCTGACAGGAGGACTGATATATTGACTTGTCTCACAATGACTTGACTCTATTCCCTTATTGTTTCTGTCAGGAGTATAAGACCTACAAGCAGGAAACATATGGGGCAAGATAACAGAATAGAAAGAGGAAGGAAAGTACACAAGCCAGTAATTCACACCCAAGGGGAAATAATTAATAATAATTAAAATGAAATCTGACAACAGAGATGCAAGCTAAGCCAATGATAACTTATTCATTGAAGAAAATTTTAAGAAAGCAACAATATGCTTCTCCACTCCATTCCACATTAAATGTATGTTTCCCATCCCGTTTTAAGAGAGAATACAGATGTTCACATTAGAGAAACAAGTTATAAGTATAAAATATAAATTATAAAATATAGATAAGATCTCTCCTAAATACCCAAAAGTAGCAGTGGGCAGCATCTTCTATAATATGATCCCATCACTGGAATATTAAAATATAAAATTATGTACAACTTTAATTCTGGGTAGTACATGAAGTGGAACAAATGAAAAATCAAATGAAGTCTTGGATACTGGAGAGAAGGCTCAGTGTTAAGAGCATGTCCTTTGCTGCTTTGGGAGATGGCCTGAGTCCCATTCCCAGCATCCACAATAGGCAGCTCACAGCCACCTGGAACTCCAGCTCCACGGGATCTGAAATACTCTTATAGACTCCTTGGGCCTCTGCATTTTCATGGGCACATACCCACGCATCCCTGTCCAGACACACATACCTGAAAATAAAATCAACCTTTAAAAATGGAATGACTTTTATCCAGTTGTTTAAAGATTGTAATTCACACGGTTGACCATCCAGACTGTGAGTTTTCACTTCCTTTATTCTGGGCCTCACTTTCCCAGTTATCTTTTGAAGCTAGAGAACTCATTCAGTGGAGGTGTTTGCTATCCAACAGCTTTCTGAATTTGACCAATCTGGTTTCACTTAGACTGCCAGACTGCTTGCTGGCAGAACTGAGAAAGAATGTAAATGTGACATGGGACTCCCCTCTATATTCTATGAATATGTCTTATTATCATTGGTTAATAAGGAAATTATTTTGACATATGGCAGGGCAGGATAGAACTAGGCAGGAAACCTAAACTGAATGGAGGGAGAAAGAAGGCAGAGTCAGGCAGGCACCATGTAGCTGCCAAAGGAGAAAGATATCAGAACCTTACAGGTATGCCACAGCCTCATGGTGATACACAGATTAATAGAAATGGGTTGATTTAAGAGGTAAGAGCTAACTAAAAATATATCTGAGCCATCAGAGAAACAGTGTTGTAATTAATATAGTTTTTGTATGATTATTTGGGTCTGTGCAGCCAAAAAATGAAAGAGGTCTCTGTTTACAAATGTCACCCACCATCTGGGGCATGGATCCACATAAGACCTAAGAAAAAAAGCTTAAGAAAAATAAAGGAGGGCTTCTAGGCCAACAAAAATGGAATGGGAGCCAAGTACAGCTTCTTGGTAGTCACAGGTTTTTTGTTTTTGTTTTTTGGTTTTTTTTTTCCAGAAAAACTGTGGAACAAGATCCCCCAAACGGTCTCTGTGAACCCTAAAAATACTTTGCCCCAAAAATAGTAGGAAGCAGTTAGGAGAAAACAATGACCAAATTCCCCAAATGATTTTTTTATAAATGTTTGTTTCCATTTAAAGTGGGTTGATTATAACTGGTTAATGGTCATAGTAAATCTCTTTCTATAAAAAGGGGGGATATGATATAGAGTTGAAGACAGAGTATTCCTTAGTTAAAATAAAAGATAAATTAAATACAAAACTTTAGACTCACAAAGATAAGATAGATGATAGAATATTTTCTTTAATTTTTGCCTAATACAAATAGACTAAATATTGGAACTGTAATTCTTGTTTGATACCTATTTTGTTATATGTAATTTTACCATGATAAAGTTAAAACCTTCCTTTTTATTTAGAAAGAAAAGGGGAGATGATGCGGGATACCCCTCTGTATGCTATGAATATGTTTTATTGCCATTGGTTAATAAAGAAGCCACTTTGACCAATGGAAGGGCAGAATAGAGCTAGGTGGAGAAAACTAAACTGAATAGAGGGAGAAAGAAGGTAGTACAGATGCCGTGTAGCTGCTGAAGGGAAAAGATGCCAGGACTTTATCTGAAAGCCATGGCCTCATGGTGATACATAGATTAATAGAAATGGGTTAATTTAATATGTAAGACATGGATATTATACATACATATACATACCCAGAAATACTCCTGAGCTATTAGCCAAATGGTGTTGTAATTAATACGGTTTCTATGTGATTTTTCGGGTTTGAGTGGCCAGAAAACGAAAGCAGTCTCTGTTTACATATATGTGCAGTGAAGTCAAGTCATCATTGATACCCGCCCAGGTCCAAGAGAGAAACAGCAGCTCAGCCTCATATCTGGATAGATTCTTCAGACGTGGGTGCCCGCTGTAGCAAGAGCCCTGCACCCAGTCCTTCCCTTCCCTTTTCTGAAGCATTGCGGTGACTGTGTTTTCAGGAAGTCACAGATACCCAAGACAATCGCTTTATGGAGAGAAAAACTTTTGTTATTTTGCTCTGTTTGGGCCATTTCAGGTAAGGATGGCTGGGCTATGTTGCTTTCGACCTTGACAAGGGAGGAAGGTTGGGAGTGCCACTCTTTGGGGCTAAGCTCAGCGCCGGAAAACACAGTACCATCAAAGTTACTCCATCGATGTCCTGCTCGGTTCCATTTCTTAAGGATCCCATCACCTCCCAGTGGTGCCCTCCAGAAACTGAGATTTTAATATCTTTCCCTTTGGGGAAGAATCCAAATCTAAACTAAAGAGAAAGCTACTCCTCCCCTTGAGGCAGAATTTTCTAAAGGACCACATTAATGAGACCAAGGACTTCTCTCTGAGGTCATTAAAACTAACTATTCAGAGTTGAACTTTTTCAAGGTTTTTAACTGTGCATGGTCATTTCAGCAAGCATGTCCACAACTTCCCTCTTTCTGCTCCTAAAATAAAATAAAATACATCACCCAGGGCTTTAGGGTCCACTTACATGTTCTCAATGTTATTTGGTAAGAGCTTAATTAATACTATTTTCTCCTAAATGTATTAGCATCATCTTTTACTTTGACTACTAACTTTAATAACCTGTTCTAAGTCTATAAATAATTTCTCTGAATATCCCTTCTGTTCTACTTTACTCTTTAGTTGTGAATAATCTAAATGGTGCATTTTAATTTTAGTATGACGGGTGCAGGAGAAATCTCGGTGGGTAAGAGCACTTACTGCACAGGCCTGAGAGAACCTGGGTTCCTGTCAGCCGCACCCATGTGGGTGGGTACATATTCCTGGAAGCTCAGTGCTGTAGGGAAGGAAAGCAGAAGAGTCACTAGGGCTTGCTGTCCATCAGCTTAACATCATTGAGACCCTGCCGCACAGGAATAAGGCAGAGAGAGAGAGGGTTCCTGGGATGCTCTCCTCTGCCCTCACATAAGTGCATGAACACACAGACAGCACACACACAGACACATGCTCACAAGGCACACACACACATCACACTCACACACATCCAAAAATGAATTAAACTGATTTTAAGAAGATATTGGATAAAAGGCTATTATTAAAAATGTTATGAGCTTGGAGCCTTGAGTCTGTTCTTGCTCTCTGAGTTGTGGGGAATTATATATATATATATATATATATATATATATATATATATATATATATATGTATATGTATATGTATGTATATATAATATATATAGTGCTTGTGTACATGCATGCGTGTGTGTTTGTGTGTGAAATGCAGAGAAAATCGCAAGCTGCCTAGTACATGAAGCAAATAAAAAACTTAGAACTTTTGAAGCTGTGCATGTGTTAGGACCCCTTAGCACAGGACTTGAAGAATCTGGATAGTATGTCATTGTTTATGAAGCAGACAACCTGTTTAATTAATCGCTGCCAAAGCCCCTTGCTTACATATACCTTTTTAAACCACTTATTATAAATTGAAACTTATAATTTCTGAGAAAATAAAAGTCACATATTTTTCCATTGTAAGTAAAATGAGTACGTTCTGATACTAAGGATGTCAAGCAAAAATACTTCACTCATTACTTTTCCAAGGGAAGTGGTTTTTTTTTTACAATGCTTACAGGAAGACAAGTCATAAGGCTACATGTAGCCTAACTTGCCATTGAGCAACATTCCAGCCAAGACCAACATTTTCAACAGAAGAGTTTTGAGGGCTTGATGAAAATTGAATGGAAGGTGAAGGAATCTCTCATCCTCATATGTTTGCTGCCTTTTTCATCACTATGACAAAATTCTCAAGAAAACCAACTTAAAGAAAAGCTTCTGCTAATTAGCAGTTTTTGGTTTTGTTTGTTTTGTAGGTTTAGTCCATGTTCCTGGTGCCACTGCTTTCTGTCCTCGATTAAGCATGCACTTGGGTGTAGCAGATTGAAGCTGCCCACTGGCAGTGGCCAGGAGAAGAAGGAGAGGGCTATAGAGAGAGGTCAAAGAGAAGTTATTCTGACACACCCTTGACCCTAGTGATGCTCTTCCTCAAATCAGCCCCAGCTTCCCCACTAGTCCATTCAATTGTGTATCTATTAATGGACTGATCCATTGATTAGGTTAGAACCCTCACTTTCCAATTCCCAAATCTCCCCACCCCACCATTGCCCTCGTGACTGAAATTTCAGCGTGTGAACTTTGGAGGGCTTCTCACATTTAAACTTCAGCAGACCTCAGCACTACAGCCACAGACTGTCTAGTTCCTCCACTCCTAACTGTACAGCAGTGTGCTTGTTACCACTGGGAATCTAATACTGCTAACTTAGTTATTAGCTGAAGTCCACAGTTTACATTATTGTTTACTCTGGGTGCTGTACTTTGCATGACTTGGAGACATGTGTGATGGCATGTATCAAGCCCTGTGAAATCCCACTGCATGGTTTCACTGCCCTACGAATCCTCTCTGTTCACCAGTTCCTCCTCCCCTCCTCACTGGATCCAGGAAACCACTGCCATCCATTTTACTGTTACAAGAGTAATATACAAGTTCCCCGGAAATTCTGAAGTGCCTTTAAAATATTATGACATCAAATACAGAGACTTCTTTTTGATTGCTTCTCTCCCATTACCACATCCACTGATTTTCAATATTGGTTGGTTCAAAGCAAACAAATGTACAAGCATTAAAGTAGAAAAGTTTACTGTAGCAATTAAAAATAAATAGCAGTGATCAATACTTGCCTGTAAAGCTATTAATGAAGGACCACAAGTCCCACACTCTAGAAATGCTACAATGAACAAAACAGATCATACCCAGGCTCAGGTGTGTGCTGTTTGTTGTCTTGGTTACTTTTCCTGTTGCGGTGATGCAAAAGATAGATAGATAGATGATAGATAGATAGATAGATAGATAGATAGATAGATAGATAGATAGGAATGAATAATGAATGAATCTCTGACAAATGCAACTCAATGAGGAAAGGGTTAGTCATGGACCACATTTATGGGCTCAGTCTACCATGGTGGAGAAGCCAAAGGAACAGGAATCTGAAGCAGCATCCACACTCAGGAAACACAGAATGAGGAATGCATAGGAGCCCCCAGTGGGGCCCCCAGCTTGCTTTCTGCATTTTCTGCAGTTCAGGATGCCCTGCCCGGACAGTGGTTCTGCCCCCCCCCCAATTAAGTGGGTCTTTCCTCACCTAGACAATCCCTCAATGACATTGCAGAGGTGCCTTATCCTACAAAACCACTCAGAGCTGTGCCTATGATCTTGTCTAGATGATTCTAGATTCTGTCACAATATGATCAATATCAACCATCACATGTGTGTTCCACCAGCAGGGCTCTGCTCACTAAGAAAACAGCAAGATGGAATAATAGATAGAGGGCCTCAAAACTTCACCTGAAAATAAGTGTCCCAAAGAGATTAGGGTTTGTGTGATTTTAGTCTTTCTTACTTCAATTATCTATAGGTCATAAATAGAATATTAAAGTTAGATGAGTAGAAAAGCAGAGAGATTATTTTTTCTCAGATAGTAAAAAATTGCATATGGTGTAGACATTAAACTTATATGTATTTATATATTTAACTATATAAATGTATATGTTTATATAACATGTCTAATCCTATATAATACATATTATTATATACATCTCACTCCATCCTCATGTCATGCTCAAAATACATTGTGGGGCCAATATTGGCAAGAAATATGAAAAAATTCTTAAGAGATATCAAAATGACCATTGTTTTCAAATGTAGAAATAGTGAATATAGTTGGGTGTGGTGATACTTGCCTTTAATCTCAGTACTTGGGAAGCAGAGGGAAGTGAATCTCCTAGAATTTGAGGTCCACCTTCTCTTCCTAGCCACCTCCAAACCAGCCAGGGCTACACAGAGACATTCTGTCTTAATAACAGTGGCAATGTCATTGAGCACAGCAGCAGGGAACAAAGACAAGCAGATGAAACTGTGTTCTTCCCATCTTTACTCCATTCCATTCTTCCAGCAAAGAATATCAACTGCCAACCATGTGCCAAGTGCCCTGCTAACTTAAAAATATCTCAGGTTTAATAATACAAAAGCCTGCCTTCCAAAGGCACAGTCCTGTACTGGAAGGCAGCAAAGTGGCAGATGATGAATGTGATGTTTGCTCATTACTAAGCTGTTTTTAGTACAGGGGACCAGGAAGAGAGCCACATATTAAATAGGTTCATCCTGTCTCACACAAATTCTGAATTTCACCGTATTTCTTTAAAGCCTTTGTTAGAAGTCTTTTTGATAACGTGATAGGAGCTTTAGCTCTTCAGTCACGCTAGTGGACTCTAAAGCAGCTATGTGTTACCAAAGACATTGGTTCAGTAACTCTACGTCCCAAGGTGGAGGATGCCTTGAAGACTATGTGACAGGACCTCTGAATGGAAAGTGAACTCAAACACACAAGCTAAATGTAAGTCGC
Organism: Ondatra zibethicus; assembly: GCA_004026605.1. Taxonomy (NCBI): domain Eukaryota; kingdom Metazoa; phylum Chordata; class Mammalia; order Rodentia; family Cricetidae; genus Ondatra; species Ondatra zibethicus. Next base: position 34,148 of record PVIU01016724.1, on the reverse strand, counting down.
ATTTCCAGGAACTCAGTGACTTCACTGTGTAATTCCAGGAATAATCTCTATCAAATATCCAAGTCCCTAAAGTTTCCATGAAAGGTGTTATGTTAAGGAAGCTCTGATGTTGCCTGGAAAGCTGCGAGCTAGGATGACCAAGGGTCTCTCACCCCAGGCACCTGTCTCTGGGAGCCATCGGCGTGCGCACCGTTGCATCATGGAGAAGTTTCTCCAGGGGATATTCAACAAAATGAGTTACTTTTACTGCTGGCTAAGGGCATTTCTAAGTGAAACTGGCCTTTTCCCCTGCGAGTGCATAGAGGTAAGAACACAATGAGTTCTAGACCGACTTGAATCCACTGCCTCCGTTCAACGGCCGGCAACATCACCAACTGTGCTCGTACCACAGAGGGGCAAACTTCAGCAAAGCACAAAGGTGTGGGCCCTGAAAAGGTCAATAGTAGCCCCCACAAACCCCTGCATCAGTGTCTCTCACCTAGTTTCCCTTTCTCCTTCTTGGTCCTTCAGACCCTACAAAATGCCGCATGCATTTCTCCCACATTCTTCTGCAGTGTGTCACCAAAGTGGGAGAGATATCACAACATTTGAGACTACCCAACAGGATTGAGATTCCAGGAAAAGAGGTCTCCAGCGCAGGTGATAAGTAAATCTAGGAGTTTCTCCCTCACCTCATGCCTTTCTTTGACCAAGGTAGCATCCAGTGCCCAATGTACAGAACACCTAATAAGAACTGTGGGGCTGTGGCTCGCTGGTCTCCTCAAACAAGTAGCAGCCTGAACTCTCTGAAGTACTCAGAAAAGAGGTGGAAAATGAGCTGCAGACTGGAGGAAAATATTTGCAAACTATGTACACATCAAAGGACTAGCATCTAGAACACACAAAGAATCTTCAAAACTCAACAAAAGAATAAAACTTTACAAAGAGCAAAAATACAAATAAAAATGAGTCAAAACCACAAACGGATATTTCTCTGAGAAGTATGAAATATTAAATTAAGGGCACAAAGATCTGTTCAGCTTCCAGACTTACTGCTTAATGTACTATTTCCATCTAGGAAGAGAACAGGGGTCTATAAAAGGAGAGTCCTGATGGTCACAGTATATAAAGATACTTAAGACACCCAAACTGTGCACTTAAAATGCTTTATTTTGATCATGTTTCCCTCCCCCGACACCTCACAGGTTCTTCCCACCTCCCTATCCATCAAACATATGTTCTTTCTCTTTTTCAAAATAATAACAAGTTACAAAATGAAAATAAAAACAAACAAAAGGCTAATGAGACAAAAAATGCCAAAATTAAACAAAAAGTCACCTCACACACACTCAAAAGAAACATGGAGTTCATTTTGTGTTAGCCAATTATTCTTTGGCATGGGGCCTGCTACGGAGCTTGCTGGTTGATGTACCCAGCAACACCCCATTGGATAGTGATGGTTTCTCCCTTGGCCAGCAACTATACTACAAATAGTTTCTTGGTGAAAAACAATTTTTTAAATAAAAACATAAATTTCTGTTCAGGTGGAAAATGTTATATTGCTTGGTTTATCTCAATACAAATGGTATAAATTAAATGCTTATTTATTATTTTGATGGGGAGTGCTACTGGGCCCCCATGGAGGTCAGAAAACAGTGGAGCTAGCGCTCTCCTTTACCGCGTGGGCTCTGGGCTAAGGTGATAGAGTTGCTTGCAAGTGTCTTTACTCTCTGAGCCCTCATATTTGGTGACTTTAAAACAGATTCTTTTTCGAGTCTTACAATAGGTTGGAAGGTCTAGTCATGTGTTCCTAAAGCATGTTAGGACACAGAATGAATACAGAGGAACATAAAGAAGTGCATATCTAAGTGAAATCCCCAAGCCTCGAGTTTTCTGCAAGTCTTAGTGGAAGCTGACTTCCTCTGAGACCTGATCCTTCCACACGGCAGGTGAAATGCAAACACAGTGTGCTCCTTTCTTCATGGCCCTGTTAGAGGTTGACTCTGCCTAGCTACCAAGAAAAATTATTCATTTCTCTGTCACTTTATTCATCTGAAGCAAGGTAAATATAAAGTGCTACTTGTTATTTATTTAGCTTTTATAAGACAGCACGGGGAACATGTCCTTTTAGGACAGCACTGTTTTTCTTTATGTAATAGTTATATTATAATTATTAATAAACAGAAGCTTTAACACATAAAAGTTCATATAAAATTTCTATGAAAACATATTTTCAAAACTTTAAAGAAAGCCATTCATTTTGACATGTCATCAATCTCTTCCAGTGATTACAATAAATTCAAAACCAAACATCTTAGTATTTATGATAGCAAGTAAACATATACCCTAATTTCTCATTCTCTCTCATGTGCACACGTGCTCTCTGTAGTGTGTGTATGTGTGTGTGTGCATGCACGTGTACATGCATGTGTGTGTGTGCGTGTGTGTGTGTGTGTGTGAACTTAGTTGTATTTGTAAACAAAAAAAAGAAAGACATTTAGGAAAGATGAAAACCTGCAGGGTCTTTTATACTCATGTACTCTGTATAAACCTAGGAACTCTGGGTCTCCATAACCTTAAATAACCCTGTGAAGGGATTTTAAGCCCACTTATCTTCCTTGTTTCACAGGAAGAGAAGGCTAGGGCAGAGACCTTCATAAATATATATTAGTCCTATTTAATAGGAAGAGAAAATAATTCCATTCCTCCTTTGAACATCTTCTAAGAAATCCTGACTGTCTGAGTATTCACTAAGATATATTGGAAACATGATCATATTGTACCCTTTCAAGGTGAGTTTTCTCTCACCATCTTTCTTTTGCTTCAATGTCTTCTCTGAATTAGGTTGTGATTGATCATAGACAATAGAGGCCAAGATAACAAATCAATCATTTCTTCATACAGGGATGGAAATGTCTATACACTGGGTTTCTTTATGCCTTGGGCAGTGGGAGGAGTGTTTTTCTCTGTGGTGATTATAAATTGAATGACATGGTCTGAAGAGTCTTTTGGTGGGAGATGTTCAAGACAGGGTTTCTCTGTGTAACAACCCTGGCAGTCCTGGAACTTGCTTTGTAGATCAGCCTGGCCTTGAACTCAAGAGACCCACCTGCCTCTGCCTTGCTAGTACTGGGATTAAAGATATTACAAGATGATACCATTTAAAAAAGTTAAAATTTGTCTAAAAATTATGTAAAATCACAGAACGTTCTGGAGAAAATAGAGTAAGAAATGAACTAAATAAAGGAGATCAAACCTTGAACTTAGAGGTCAGTGGGTTAAATGAATTAACCGTCATAAAATCTGAATGGCCAAAGTACCTTGGCTATACTCAGACTCCTTGTAACCCCCACAGGTTATGCATGCCAGGGTACATACTTGCATGTACATACAACAGCAAACCACTAAGGGTCGAAATATGGTGTTTGTGTGGAAAACATCCAGACTTTCCTTGACAGAACTCGTTAAATATTGCATTGCAACAACTACTCATGAGGTATTTACCGAACATTAATAAGTCATTGAGTTAGCTTAAGTGTGTAAGATGTTGGATATAGACACTGCATTACTTTATGTAGATTACAGATGTAATCTACATATGTAGATTTTGGAAGGCCTATAGCTAACCTGCCTTAGGGGTGACTACATCAACTCACAAATGCTCAGATCAGAGCAACAAATGTCAGCTGTAAAGGTAATGTTGCCAATTTAAAGGATGTTGGTACCTGACCACTTAGACTGGGTAGGACAACCATTAGAAGCTTATCTTAAGGACAAGTTTAAAGAACAAAACATGTGATGGAGCCATAGCCAAGTAGTCTGGGATACAATACTAGAGGCAAGAGCAGTAAGTAATCCACAGAAACATTTCAAGAACTGTAGTGAAAGGCAAGTCATGAAGATGGGGTGCTACACAGCATTACACATGGTACTTCTGTGGCCCCCCAGTCTGCCCTGAAAACACAGATGCAATAAATTCAATTGCTTCACAACAATAATTCGTAACACACTGCACAGACACAAGCCGGAGACAAAGAAACAGGAACAGGATTCAACCTTGAAGAAAGAAACTAAAATAGCCATTAATTAAGAAATCAATTATCCTTTTATTAGGGTGCTTTTGTCTGATCTCTTAATTATGTTTTTTTGCACAAGTGGAGTTAATAGTTAAATGAAATAGCTTTTTTTTTAAGTCAGGGGCAATAACTCAGAAAAATCATGATTATATTGTTAGCTGTATAAAAACATGATTAAGTTTAACACATATTCATTTAATAAAATACTTTAGTAAACTAGAAAGAGAATGAAGCTCTAGTATGGCAGAGAAGTATTTTAAGAAGACAAATTATCTCAACAGTGTATTAATCAATGAAATCTTAAAAACTTTCCTAAGACAGGAAAATAAATAGGCAGTGGCTACCACAATAACCATTTCAATTTAACAAGTGACCAAAAACTCTATTAGTGTAATAAGTGAAGAAAACTCTTGGAAACAGTCTCTGTTCAAGAAGACACAGCTGTGCATATACACCCATCTACAGACATTACTAGAATTCATGAGTAAATTTAAGAAAATTTCCATATTTAAAAGGAGGAAATGACATCGTCAAACAATATCATTTTTAATATCATCAATCACTTAAAGAACAAAAATAAAGTCGCATGAGGTATTCTCACTACCACGTATAAAATATTGCTAAAAGATATTAAAAATCTTTTCAAAGGTTTTACATAATTTTCCCAGATTTTGAACAATATTACATAGATGACATTTGAATGCTAAGTAATCTGTAGCGTCACTGAAATCTCTTTAAAATATGCATCCTGAGGAACTTTGGCAAAATGATTGAAATTCACACAGAAACACAGAGGGTAAAACTATCCAAAGTAATTTTGAAGAAAATGAATAAACCCTGTAGAATGAATTACAACATATGGAGAAGTATTATGAACCCACGTTAATTCAAGCAGTATCGCACTGGCTAGGGACCAAGCAGCTGTGCAGGAGTGCCAGGCGGACTGTGGTGGCTTGAAGAGCACCTGGCTGGGTGGCTGCAGAGTAGAGCCAAGGAGTGGGCGGATTAGTTATATGCAAGGACACATAAAGATAGGAGATGGTGACAGGCACGTAGTTAGACACATGCGCGGTCAGAGAGCATTGTAATTCTATAGAGTTATACAAATATCATACAGATAGTGTAAATTTATACATAGCCTCAATTATACCACAACCCCAAGTCCACTCCAAACAGATTGAAGGCAAATACTAAAGAAATATTATAATAAATTGAAACAGGATTAACAACACATAAGCTTCTGAAAAAACTAAAAATAGAAAATGACCATATGTCACATCAAGTCTACTTCTGGGTTTATATTCAAAGGAATTGAGGCAGAAACCTGAAAAGGTGTTTCTAGGGCTGGACACATAACTCAGTGGCAAGGCATTTGCCTAGCATGCCCAAATCCTTGGATTTATTTGTGGAGGAGCAGTATTTCCATATCTATATCTATGTTCATTACACTGTTGACAATAGCCAAGAAGTAGAAGGAATTTCAATTTCCATTGAGGAATGAGTAAATAAAGTGTGGCCTCTAGTACAATGGGATATTACCTGATCTTTGAAAGGCTACAGTAGGAATGGAGTTTGCAGATACTATTGAGGGAAAACACAGGATTGGCTGATGGAAAGCCCCAGAGTTAGCTGCCTCATTCTTGCACCCAGAAGATTCCTAGTCCTGCCTGCACTGTTGAATCTGCCCTTCTAGTTTTCCAGTTGGGTTCCACACTACTTCTGTGTATCTCAAGTAAACATTAGATGGGTTAGGATTCTGTTCAAAAGTAGGCAGCAGTGAAAAGAGCACACACACCCTTCCTTTTATGATGAATCAGTGTTTTTGTTTGATCAACCATCATGGAGAACCTTGTAATTCTTACCCAGAAGCACTTATATTTTCCTTATTCCTCCTCTTAAAATATTGCCCTTACAAGCCACATCATTTTCTTCAGATACTCTCTTCTCATAGAACTCAGCTTGTACCTTCTTGTCTTCCTACAGTGTTTCATCTTGAAAGCTCAAGAAGTCACTTGGCAAGCAGGCCCTTCTTCAGAGAGGAAAATAGACTGTAGTGTGCCAAAGCAGCGAAAGGCATGAGGACTTTTCATTCTAACCATGATGACTGCTGTATTGGTAGAATCCAATGACATTTCCCCAGGACTTCAGCTCCCTTAAGACAAGGATTTTATGTTAATTTCAGTTAGTCAAATGTTTGTCCATTTAACAATATGGCAAGTAACTGGTAAACTGAATTGATTAGATATATAGTGAGTGTATGTTCACACCTTTAAAATACTTGCGTCAGCATTGAGATATTTTCATTGATATTTCTGAGACTGAACAGCACGTGCTTGGATGAAAACATACTGTTGCAAAGCTAGAGAGAATGGGGCAGGCCTGGCATCACAGCTGTTCTGGAGGCTGACACAGGATGGTCTCAAGTTCAAGCATCAGTTAGAGAGTGAGCTCCAAATGAGTTCAAGACTAAGCCTAAGCAGATTAGAGAGACCCTGTTGCAAAATAAAATGTAAAAACCAAGACTGGACTATAGTTAGGCAGTGGACTGTTAGCCTGGAATGTGAAGTTCAACCCTAGATATCATAATTTTTTTTTTACAGAATCTTATTTCAAAGTGTATCTGTAGAGCAATGTTCATCAGGGGTCATCTTTATTTTTGGAAAGTGAAGTATCCTGAACCATACATATTTTCTTGAACAGTCAAGTGTTCTTAAATTTCTTCCATCTGTGGTACATAGAATATGACTCAACAAGTCAGCAAGTAGATGAGTGAGACAGGATGTTGCTTTGATTTTATGAGCCAGCATTGCATAGTCTGATCTTAACTCTATTCCAAATAGGAAATACCAGGTAGGAGTGAGTCTACATACCATGAGTTCAGCATGGCCTGAGGTTTCCTCAGGCTTAACTATGACTGATGAGATCACTCTTCTGAGCCCTTTGAGAAGCTGTGGTTTGCGGATCTTTCAGTTGAGTCCAAGGGGAGGAGGATGAACTGAAGGAGCAGCATGGGTTTCCACCACTGTAGTCACTTTTAGTGAGATACTTGGGAAGACAACATTTCTGACAATACGGAACTTTAAGGATATGTTCTCTTTGTTTCCCTTGGTGCTAGACACTTGCCTTAAAAACTTTCCCGTTGTGCAAACTACGTCTTCCCTTGTCATTTTGGTTTTGTGTCTGGCACAAATTCATGGATGACACTGATGTAGCAGAGCCATTCCACACTTTTTGACTGGCTTTCTACAGCTAAGCAAGTATTGAGGGGGCTTATTTATTATCATAGCAAATCATCATGGACTTGGAGCATGACAAACCATTTTGCCTAATGTGGCTCATACTGCTTCCTGTTATAAGTCTCTTCTTTACAATAAAAATATTTAGGGAAAAAACTATTCTGCTTCATAATTCTAGCATTCCTCTTTTAAGCTAATATAAAGTATAGTTGCATGGGATGCATAATAGTGGGTTTTGAGTTCAGACAGTGTGTCTGAATCTGTCTAAAACCATGAGAGATGAGTTGGCACATGCTCACTTCTGACTGCAAATGACTTAGTCAAGGCCCTAAGCTTCTCTTTACTCCAATCTCTATGCTAACCATACATCAGAAGCTTAAACAAGCACATTTCTTCTTTTATTTTTGGAACTGCCTATAAAGAAAAATAGCAATGAACTTAGGATGATTACAGAATACAGAAGGTTCTACAATATCCAAATGTTATAGAATTATTTAAATTCTAGAAATCCTAAGATACATTATATGTTCTGCAACACATGGATTTCAAAGATCTGGATCAGGCAAAACATGCACACATGTAGAAGAGAATTTGCAATTACTTACTCAACTCAATAAAGGAAAGAAATGCAAAAGTCAAATAAATAAGATAATAATACCACTTGCCCACGAGAAACACTGTGGTTCTTGTGTTCCCTTAAATGCTTTGCTTATATACATTTCCACATCCCTCTTGGTATCATTTCCAAGAATACAACCTTCTGTGTAATGCCTGCATTGCTCCATTGCTAAGGACTTTGTTTTTGTCCATTCACTGGACTTCCATAATCTCTAAATATGACATATGGAGTTTAAAGTGATATGCCTGGGATATGAAGGCATCATTTTCATTTTGTTCTTTGCACTGCCAATGTCATAAACCCAACAATAAAGATCTTGTATAGGAATCCAGCCACCTTTCAAAGTGTGCATTACCAATAGATCTTGCTTTCTTAAAGAGTAAAATTTCAGACAAACTGGAAATGTCATTTCTCTTATTTAATTTTCAGAATTCATTAACTTTAATGAGATTTAGAAATGCTGAGTGACCACAGGGTTGGGCCATTAATTCTCCTGAAACATGAATTGTCAAAATTAACATTTGAGGAAGACATAATCAATATGGCACAGAAACCCTTGGTTTGAGCTCTTCGTTTGCTGAGGCAAAGCCTGGTTTATTTTCACAACATTATGGAGAAGGATTGGGAAGGTTATCCCTAAGATTCACGGCTAATTAAAAAAGTTTAAATTGTATAATCTGAAAATTGGTCTTTGCAACAAAATCACCCACTCCACCTTGAGCACGGCATTCTGTGTGCTCAGCTATACGGAGCTGCTCTGTGCGGGGCACAATCCTTGACATTTGTCAGGAGCCTCAGACCACCCAAATATAGTAATCTGCTATTTGGATTACTATACCCTACGAGCCTCTCCCTTTCTCTTCTTAAGGCCATATTTTTTTAAAGAACTATCAGTCATCTGCTGAACTCCCTCATCATGCTAATGGCTTCTATAAATACTCTGACACATCATCCTTCTCCACATTGCCAAGCAAGAAAGGAGAGAAATGTGTCCTCGGAGACTGTGAGCAGTACCTTGGGCTGCTCCGACTCAGGTGAGCACGGCAAGCAGGTAAAGCAGGCCCCCAAGCTGCGTGGTCTGCACGGCATTGCACAAATCTTGGAATGGAAGAAGCATTTTAAGGTATGAGGCCATAGCAATTCTCCTGAATACCTTTAACTTTTCGCATCCTATTGTTTAATGATGGGCTATGTTTGATTTATCTTGAGTTCTTTAAGAACTCTTTTTCGGGGGGAAATATTTCCATTTAAAACCCCTGTCTTAGCTCAGGCTGCTGCAAAAATACTCTCGGGAAGCCCATTTATAGACACTTAATTCTTGGCCTCTGCATTCCAAACACTAAAGACACAGGACTGGAGAGCCAGCATGGCTGACTCTTGACTTACTACAATTGTTTTATTTTTGTTGTCGCTTGGTTGGTTGGTTTTGAGCCAAGGTTTCTCTGTGTAATAGTCCTGGCTGTCCTGGAGCTCTCTCTGTAGACCAGGCTGGCCTTGAACTCACAGAGATTTGCCTTCCTTTGCCTCACCAGTACTGGGATTAAGGGTGTGCGCCACCACGGCAGCTTCACGGCTACTGTATAACCATGTTCTCATGTGGTCTTTTATCTCTTCCTCTTCTTAGAAACCCACCAACCACATGATGAAAACAAAAGCCCCATGATGTTGTTCAAAGCCAGTTCCTTTCTAGAGCCCCATCTTCAGATACCATCCCACTGGGATCCAGTGTCTCAATGGATGGATGCGGGTGGGGCACAAACCTTCACCCTGACATATCACCTTTGAGTAAAATCAAGACTCTCTTTACTGGACAGGTTTCAACATGCATGCTCTCTATACTCACCATAAAATGAAGAGCTGCTGTTACCAGTTGAAAATCTACATTCATCAGACATGAGTGGCATGGTTCCTCAACTCCTCATAATGATAATTTTCCCGACCATCAAACAAGAAGTGGGAGGGTATGAACCTGCATTTGGTGATGATTATTAAAGACAACATGTAATTTGTCAACCAAATTTCTGACACTGAAAGGAACTATAATTAATAATTACTATAGTCATTAATAGAGGCCTAAGTACTAATTAATTTAATGATGGATAATTATTTTGAGCATCAATGGAGTTGTATGCCTGATGGCCATACAGACACCATGCAGAAACAATCCAGGATGATTACTGAAAGAGTTTACACTCGTGACAGGACACCATTGTCCCTATTAGATGGATGAGAAACCAAGGCTCTGAAGAGTAAATAGTTAAATAAATCAAGCTGAACACAGCTTCTCACTTGGCCAAAAGCCTTTAACTTCCTGCTATATTGTCCTACTATAAATAAGAGAAATTATAGTAATGTTTCTCTTAAAATCTGATCAAGTAATGAGTATGTTAATACATACCCACTTCCCCCCCCCCTCTCTCTCTCTCTCTGACTGGCCTGGCAATATATCCCTAATGTGGTAATAGTGTCACTTTGATCGTTGATGTAACCAACAACTGTCTAATGGGACTTAAGGCCTGTCCAATATGGATGAGCTCCCTATAGGATATCTAATCCCAAGTGATCAGCCCCAAATACATGTACATGTGAGCCAAACTAAATGGATTCATCAAGGTAGATGTGTATAAACCCATATATAAAATTAGAGAAGGGATCTTGAATTTGAAAGAGTTGGATGTACCCAAGAGGAGTTTGGGGATGAGAGAAGAGATATGGAAAGGCTGTAAATACAATAATCATGCATGAGATTTTTCAAAAAACATTTCAAAATAAAATTTAGAAATTATTCCACCATTCTATCAAGCCAGTGCTTCATTATTGTAAGAAACTGAGTTAGAACAGTGAATAAAAAAGCAGAGAATCATTATTATATTTCATTTTCAGAAAATAAATTTCTCATGGGAAATGAAATCAATGAAATGCCTTAATAGTGTAGATAAAGGATTGTATACATTCACACATTACTTTTAATATTTTTGTTACATTTGGCTTGTTAGCAGATTACCCCTATGGAACAATGTAAAATCAAGGCCTCAGTGTTAGCTTCTGCTGCAAGCCAGATTATCTTTGAGAAGTGGAAGACCTTGTTGCTGAGCCTAGGCATAACCTCCATCTCTGAACCAAAGTTACTTTGTTCATGAGCCCAAGGTGTAATGAAAGGTAACCACAGAGATAGACTGATTGATAGTCATGTTGACTACTTCACTATTAAACTCTTCTGTGATAGACCACTGGTCAGTAAGCACTCCTCCAGAGTACACGTGTCTTCATATATGTTAGCAATTGGCAACATCTCACTCATAAACACTGATGCAAAAATACTAAATAAAATACTGGCAAATTGAATCCAAGAACACATCAGAACCATCATCTACCTTGATCAAGTCGGCTTCATCCCAGAGATGCAGGGATGGTTCAACATAGGAAAATCTGTCAACATAATCCACCATATAGGCAACATCTATTTTCTACCTCTTGACCAGACTTTCATGTCACAGATTTCTGATCATACTCCTTTCAAATCCCTAGTTCTGCATTAGTGCAAGGAGACCAGGTCCTTGTATACCACATGATCATTAGTGATACAACTTTAGGTGTGGAAGACAACCAAAAAGAGACTCATCTTCCAACATCACTCCAAGAAGCCCAGGGAAAGAACCCATTATAGATTAAAAGGCTCCAACTAGCGCTTACCTGGCCATCCCAGCATTGGTAGCACAGGTATCTTCTCTCTATTTTCTCTCTACTCATTGGCCATTGTAAAGCTAGAATTTGTCCCACAACAAAGGAAAAGCTTTGACACAGACATTAATGTTAGTTCACTTTTGACAGCAATATTGACATTAACACCTTGCATTATAATAAATGTTTAAAGATTCCAATTACTGTTTTGTTACTTAGTCCTTACATATGTGTATATCTCTGTTTCAGAGAGATAGCTTCCCAAAGCAGAACATCTTTGGCATATTGGTCAAGGGTTCCCATACTTCAACTTGCTTTGGGCTCATTCTTAGCTTGATTCACCATCATTTGAGTTATATCAAACATCACCAATGAGCTTTTTCTGCAAACCGCTCCTTATTCCCTTTATATATGTTTTAAAAATATTTCATATGACAAATCGCTTCTTCATTTTTATGCAGTACATGTATGGTGGTGTGACTTATAATATCATTCTCCTCTTGAAGTTATGTAACATTTAGTAGATGCCATTATTATTTAGATCAAATCATAATATGAAATCAATATTTCTGGGCTTCACTAACAACTTTGTCATGGTACCCAAAGCCTTAGGCCAACCACTTCACTTAGTACTCTCAGCTCATTATTACAAAGGAGTAGAACAGCCCAATATAGAAAACAGGGGAGCATCCATCTCTCTGTGTCTGTGTATTTCACATGTGCACAGTCTTTATTTGTGCATGTATCTCTGTGTATAATGTACATGTTTGGTGCCCATTTGAGGTCAGAAAAGTAAAATAAGACACCCATCTCCAGAGCTGAAGTTACAGACAGCTGTGGTCTGTGATGTAGGTGCTAGGAATCTAACCTGGATCCTCTGGAAGAGCAACCAGTACTCTTAAACTGATGAGCCATTTCTGCAGCCATATGTCTATCTTTTGATGTCTGTTTTGCATGACTTCAGCTGCTATCAGTTGAACCCAATAGAGCTATATTAAATATATATTAAGAAGCAATTTTTATAATTAATTAGGCTTAAAATGTTTATTTTGTGAATGAGTTTCAAAGAGACTGTCCAAAATGGAATCAGTTATTTCCTTCAGTCCTTATTATTTACAGAATTAGCCTTACACAAACCAACTGAAATATGTCACAGTGACTATATTTCCCTTACTCTGAAGTTCAGTTATTGATGCTGCACAAATCAATAAAGAATGAATGTCCTCAGCAATTTGTGGAATTACACCTGTGATTTCTTTAGGTCTATAGTTTAGTCTGCTTTCTGTTACTCTAATAAAACACTTGCTGCAATCGACTTGGGAAGGAAAAGGTTTGTACAACTAACAGCTTACATCTCCCATGTCACAGTCCATCACTCAGAAGTCAGGTCCGGAACTTGAAGGCAGTAACTGAAGCACAGACCATGGAGAAATGCTACTCATTGTCTTGTTTTCCATGACTTACCCAACCTGCTTTCCTTTATGACCCAAGAATACCCCCCCACTGGGGGCTGACTTAGCCACGGTGGGCTAGGGCTTCCTAAATCAACCCTTAAATCAAGAAAATGTCTCACAGGTGTGTTGACAGGTCAATCTGATGGAAGCAATTCCTCAATTGAGGTTCTTTCTTCCCAGGTGACTCTAATTTGTGTCAAAACACACACACACAAAAAAAAAACACTAGCAAACATAGTGTATAAAACATATTTTTTGTTTTATTTTCTAAGCCAGAAAGAAAATGTGGCTATGTTAAGACAAGACTACATCTGTTAGGTGGTAGCAAAATTCCCAGGTTGTCTCAGTTCCAGCATCTTGTGAGGTAGTGGTACATTTTCTACCAGGTCACCAGATCTTTACAAGCAGCATGCTTTCTGCCAGGCGCTGCATGATGTGCAGTGAACAGTATCATTTATTTTCATTCTTTCACACTTAATTGCATGCTTCTTCCTTCCTACATTAAGCCAGAAGGTAGGAAGCAGAGGTAATGAACTAAGCCATGGCTGTCACGTGATAGACCATGCTCTGGCCCTGAAATTCAAGCTGTTAAAAACCAACAGAAGCCACTGGGCTAAGAAAACCCTCTATCCCTTTGTGAATATTGAGAAACTATGACAACTAGAGACCAGGGATGAAAAGTCACCAATCAGCTATGCCCTCCAGCAGCATAGAGAAGACCTACTCAGTAACACGTTTCTAAGCAAACAGCTAGACAAACTCTCAATGACATAATACAAGATGCCACACTTCTCATTCATTATGCATGCCCCACTCCTAAAGGCTCTTTCTATCCAATTTTCAGTCAAACCTGTGTCAAAGTGATCATCTTAAAAAATATGCAATATCAACTATATATATGCATATATATATATATATAGTGTGTGTGTGTGTGTGTGTGTGTGTGTGTGTGTGTGTGTGTGTGTGTATGCAGGCTGTTAAATGGCATAATCAAAACCCAATGAGCATTTTTGTTTGCTCAGAGATATCTCAGTATGGTGAAGTTTTGTAACTCCAAATTAAAGTTGCTTAATATTGAGACAAAAACAAATTAATAAAAATCTGTCATTTATCCCCCCACTAAATATAAATAATATTTGTTGAGAATTTGTGACAGTATCTCCCAGATGACAAGATCTTTTTTCTACCACTGCCCTTAAGCAACAATTTATGACACACCCATTATTAATCAGATACCCTTTGGAATCTGAACCTGAGCACTAGCTGGGAAAAACAGAATGTCTTTCAGAAAGACAGAAATGCCACAAGAATATTATTTCCAAGGGAGACTTTCTCTTTTCTTAGGAAAAATCATATTGCTTGAATATTGGTTACTTGAGAAATTGAATTCAAATATACTGGGAAGAAATGGCAGACAGGAGGGGAGCAAGAAGGTCTAGTTTCCATCCCCTCCCCTGAGCCATGCCCAGGCTTCTCTTTTTCTTCTGAATCTAGATTTCAGCATTAGAAGCATTCATTGTAATTCTTCCTCCCTCTCTCTCCATCCTTTGTATTAAAGGTCCTACTTCTTCTCTACTTAGTATCTTTCTTGCAAATTCCAGCTGGTGTTCTATCTGGACACTTCTACCTAACTTTGTGAATCCCATCCACGCACCTGCACACCATAGGCCTCAGGCCCCCAAAATGCTGTTGCTAGGCAATCATTTGAGAATACAGGAACTACACAAGCACCAGTGTGATCATGAATACGACACTGGAGCATGTTTTCAATTATGCCATCGTTTCTCAAAATTTAGGACCGTCTTTGATTATAAGTTTCAAGGATCAAATCCATTTGGGAAATACTATCTTCTAGATACCCTTCATGAGAAATTCAAACCTGCATGCAGTTGCATAGTAAGGAACACTATTCAGATATGGTTCCTTAACTTCCCTGAGCCCAGAGCTCACTTCTTGCGAAATTTTTGCCAACATTTCTTTGACTACATCTGAAGGAATATGGACTAGGAAGCTACAAGGATAAGCAATTTTTAAACAATAGTTTTAAAGCAATCAATAACCACATTAATGAAACCATGGGGCTAATAAAGCAAATCAAAAACACATTCCAAGTGTGATTTATGATATTAATATGAATGGTGTATTTTAATGAGTGTTGAAAACAGTCTCCAGGACTTGGTTTGTTCTTATTCTGCACTGTAGAATCTAATTAGACTGCATAACTGGCTTCTGCTTATGTCTCAGAGCCAAGGATCTTCTGTTGTTGGGAAAGTCCCTCCAGTCTGATTGGAAAAATAATCCCAGCTGTTTACATGTTTGCTGTTGGTCTGCGTGTTTAGATGATTTTATGAATCTTTCCATCATCTGTTGAATAATTTTTTTCAAATAAAAAAATAACTGATTCCTAACAATTAAAATTATCCTTTCTGCTGAGAAGAGATGTAAACAGTAGAAGAGAGGCAGAAGGAGGGCCAGAGGACAGGGGAGAAGAATCAAGGAATCAGAATCAACAAAAATAAAATGTGTTTGAAAATACACTAATGAGGGGCTGGAGAGATAGTTCTGGAGTTAAGATCACATCCTGCTCTTGCAAGAGGATCCAGGTTTAGTGTTCAGTTCCAATGGATGTTAAGCAGATCTCAACATCCTCTAACTTCAGCTCCAGAGAGATGGGATGTTTCTATCCTCCTTGGGCTCCTGTACTTATGCATCCACATCCACTCTTCTCTCTCTCTCTCTCTCTTTCTCTCTCTCTCTCTCTCTCTCTCTCTCCATTTTCAGATACCCTAAAAAAACATAATATGTTGTGTGCTGATTAAAGAATAAATAAATAATGTTTAAAAGACACATTATGCTTTCTGGCACCTTTCATTGACTTTCTTAACTCACTCTCTTAATAAATATATGCTTAGCATGTGTGATATGCCAGACATTTCCCTTGGAGCTCTTCAGTGCCTCCATAAACAGAAAGACCAAGATTTCCTCCCCTGTGAAACTTCTATTCTAGCAGGAAGATAAGTGGTAAGCGTCTGTCAGTGACAAACATGCTAAACAGATTAATGCCATGATGTAGCAAGAACAAGGACAAAGCAGACAGACAAATAATGCTGCTATGAACATAGTTGAATAAGTGTCCTTTATGGTATGGTTGAGCATCCTTTGGGTATATGCCCAAGAGTAGTATTGCTGGGTCTTGAGGTAGATCAATTCCCAATTTTCTGAGAAACCACCATATCAGTTCCCAAAGTGGCTATACTAGTTTGTACTACCTCCAGAAATGGAGGAGTGATCCCCTTAGTCCACATTCTCTCCAACCTAGGATGTCGTTTGGATTTTTAATCTTAGTCATTCTGACAGGTGTAAGATGGTATCTCAGAGTCATTTTGATTTGCATTTCCCTGATAAGAATGTTGAACATTTTCTTAAGTGTATCTTGGCCATTTGAATTTCTTTTGTTGAGAATTCTCTGTTTAAATCTGTATGCTATTTTTAATTGGATTATTTGATATTTTGATGTCAAGTTTCTTTATATATTTTGGAGATCAGCTCTCTGTCAGATGTGGGGTTGGTGAAGATCTTTCCCCAGTCTGTAAGTTGTTGTTTTTTCTTATTGACAATGTCCTTTGCTTTATAGAAGTTTTTCAGTTTCAGGAGGTTCTATTTACTAAATGTTGACTTCAGTGTCTGTGCTGCTAGTGTTATATTCAGGAAGTGGTCTCCTGTGCCCATGCTTTCAAGGCTACTCTCCACTTTCTCTTCTAGCAGTTTCAGTGTAACAGGCTTTATGTTGAGGTCTTTGCTCTACATGGAATTGAGTTTTGTGCAAGGTGATAAATATGGATCTATTTGCATTATTCTACATGCTTACATCCAATTATCCAAGCACCATTTGAGAAGTTGCTTTCTTTTCACCGATGTATAATTTTGGCATCTTTGTCAAAAATCAGGTATTTATAGTTGCATGGATTTATGTCAGTGTCTTCAATTCAATTCCATTGACCTACATGTCTTTTTTATGCCAATACTAAGCTGATTTTATTACTATATCTGTATATTAGAGCTTGAAGTTAGGAATGGTGATACCTCCAGAAGTTCCTTTATTGTACAGGAATTTTTTTTAGCTATCATGGGTGTTTTGTTTTCCATATGAAGTTGAGTAATGTTCTTTTGAGGTCTGTGAAGAATTGTGTTGAAATTTTGATGGGTATTGCATTGAATCTGTAGATTGCTTTTGGTAAGATTGCTGCTTTTACTATGTTAATCGTCCCAATCCATGAGCATGGGAGTTCCATCCATTTTCTGGTATCTTCTCCAATTTCTTTCTTCGAAGACTTAAAGTTCTAATCATACAGGTCTTTCGCTTGTTTACTTATAGTTACCCCAAGGTATTTTACATTATTTGTTGCTATTTTAAAGGATGTTGTTACTGTGATTTCTTTCTCAGTCCATTTATCATTTTATATATAGCAGTGCTACTAAGTTTCTTGAGTTAATCTTATATTTATTTATCCACATTACTAAAGGTGTTTATCAGATGTAGGTGTTTACTGATATAGAATGTTTGGGATCACTTATGTATACTATTTTATCATCTGCAAAATAGCAAAAAAGTTTGACATCTTCCTTTCTAATTTGATTCCTTTGATTTCCCTTGTTGTCTTATTGCTCTAGCTAGGAATTCAAGCACTATATTGAATAGAAATGGAGAGAGTGAACATCCTTGTCTTGTTCCTGATTTTAATGGAATCCCTTTTAGTTTCCCTCTATTTAATTTGATGTTGGCTGTCAGTTTGCTGTATATTGCTTTTACTATGTTTAGGTATGTTCCTTGTATCCCTGATCTCTCTAAGACTGGTGCTGTAGGAAGACCTGCAGCTTGTAACTACCCGCCTACTGGGGCATGGCCTCTTATACTATATACGCAGAACCTGCGTCCGTCCCTTTTCTCCTTCCCCTTGCTCCTTTTCACCAACTGCTCATTCGCATTGTTTGGATTCGATCTCCATCCACTGTTCAAGCAGAGAATCCTGATTTGTGAGGTTACCCCTAAATAAATAACTATCTATTTCTCAGTTCTGCGCTAGTGTGGGATTTCTTTTAAGTGTCCATACATCATTTGTCTGGTCACACTTGTCTGGTTACAGACCTTTGTCATGAAGAGATGTTGGATTTTGTCAAAGGCTTTTTCAAAATCTCATGAGAGGATCATGTGGGGGTTTTTCTTTCACTTTGTTTATATGATGGATAACATTGATAGACTTTTGTACATTGAACCATCCCTGCATCTCTGGGATCAAGCCAATTTGGTCAGTGTGGGTGATTTTTTGATGTGTCCTTTGATTTGGTTTGCCAGTATTTTATTGAGTATATTTGCATCAGTGTTTATGAGTGAGATTGGTCTGTAATTCTCTTTCTCTGTTACATCATTTTATGGTTTGGGTATAAGTGTAATTGTGGCCTCATAAAAATAATTTGGCAATGTCCCTTCTGTTTCTATTGTGAGGAACAATTTGAGCATTAGCATTACCTCTTCTTTGAAATTCTGGTAGAATTCTGCACTGAAACCATCTGGCCCTGAACTCTTTTTGGTTGGGGAACTTTTAATGACTGCTTCTATTTCCTTAGGAGTTATAGGTCTATTTATATTGTTTTTCTGGTATCAATTAAATTTTGATATGTGGTACTTATCAAGAAAATTGTTCATGTCTTTTATTTTTTCCAATCTGTCGAGTACAGGGTTTTGATGTTTGACCTAATGATTCTCTGAATTTCCTGTGTCTGTTATGTTCCCCTTTCCATTTCTGGTTTTGTAAATTTGGATATTCTTTCTGCCTTTTGGTTGGTTTGGATAAGTTTATCTACCTTGTTGATTTTCTAAAAGAACAAATTCTTTGTTTCATTGATTCTTTGTATTGTTTGTTTTGTTTCAATTTTAGTGATCTCAGCACATAGTTTGATTATTTTCTGCTATCTACTCCTCCTGGATGAGTTTGCTTCTTTTTGCTCTAGAGCTTCCAAGTATGCTGTTAAGTCATTAGTATGGAAGTTCTCCAAATTCTTTCTGTAGGCACATAGTACTATGAACTTTCTCTTAGCACTGCTTTCATAGTGGCCCATAAATTTGGGTATGATGTGGATTCATTTTCATTGAATTCTAGGAAGTCCTTAATTTATTTCTTTATTTCTTCCTTGACACAGTGGTATTTCAGTTGAGAGTTGTTCAGTTTCCATGAGTTTGAAGATTTTCTATAGTTTGTTGTTGTTGCTGATCTCTAACTTTAAGCCATGATGATTTGATAAGATACAGGGAGTTATTCTAATTTTTTTTATCTGTTCAGATTTTCTTTGTGACTGAGTATGTGGTCATTTTTGGAGAAGGTTCTATGAAATGCTGAGAAGAAGGAATATTCTTTTGTAAGAGAAATGTTCTATATATGTCTATTATATCCATTTGAGTCATAACATCTGTTAGTTCCTTTGTGTCTCTGTTAAGTTTCTGTCTGATAGACCTGTCCATTGGTAAGAGTGGGGTGTTGAAGTCTCCCATTATTCATGTGTGGTGTTTGATGTTTGATTTAATCTTAGTAATATTTCTCTTACAAATGTGGATGTCCTAGTATTTGGAGCATAGATGTTCAGAATCAACACTTCATCTTGATTGATTTTTCCTTTGATGACTATGAAATGTCCTACTTGATCTCTTTTTATTAATTTTAGTTTAAAATCTATTTTCTTGGATAATAGGATAGCTACAGCATATTCCTTCTTAGGTCCATTTGATTGGAAAATCTTTTCCTAAACCTTTACTCTGAGACAATGTCTGTCTTTGATGTTGAGGTGTGTTTCTTAAAGGCAGCAGGATAGATCCTATTTTAATATCCATTCTCTTAGTCTGTCTTTTTATTGGTGAATTGAGTCCATTGATATTAAGAGATATTAATGACCAGTGATTGTTAATTCCTGTTATATTTTTGTTTTGGTAGGGGTAGTTGTATTGTGTGTGTGTGCACATGCATGTGTGAATGGAGACTGTGCTTTCATTTTCCTGCCACCCAGAACCAAATAATCCCACAAAACTATATAAATTGCAACACTGTTTGGCCAATGGCTCAGGCAT
This sequence comes from Ondatra zibethicus, assembly GCA_004026605.1. NCBI lineage: Eukaryota > Metazoa > Chordata > Mammalia > Rodentia > Cricetidae > Ondatra > Ondatra zibethicus. Next base: position 13,986 of record PVIU01016724.1, on the reverse strand, counting down.
ATTCTTAGTTAGCTCTTACATCTTACATTAACCCATTTCTGTTAATCTTTGCATCGCCAAGATACTGTGGTTACCAGTAAGGTTCTGGCATCTTTCTCCTTCAGCAACTACATGGCATCTGCCTGACTCTACCTTCTTTTTCCCTACATTCAGTTTAGTTTTCCTGCCTAGCTGTATTGTACCCTAACATAGGCCAAAGCAGTTTCTTAATGGTAATAAAACATATTCATAGCATTCAGAGAGAAATCCTACATCATATCCCATTTTCTGTCTAAATAAAAGGGAAGGTTTTAACTTTAATATAGTAAAATTACATGTAAAACATGAACCAGGAAGCCATATCTTTAAAAAGTCATGCCTCTGCTCACTACCTGAAAAAATAAGGCTACCAAAAGCTGCAGTTGACTTCTGTTTTTTGTGGGTCTAGAAACATATTTTTATACCTTTCTTGGGCTTTATGGGGATGTATGTTGCCAAACATTGGGTACCATTATGTAAGTGGAGACTGCTTTCATTTCCTGGCCACCCAGACCAGAATAATCACACAAAACTATAATAATTACAACACTGGCCAAAGGCTCAGGTATATTCTTACCTTGTTCTTATACCTTATATCTTAAATTAACCCATTTCTATTAATCTCTGTTTCCTTCACCTGTTTAATTGGGTTTTTTTTCTTTATTTTCTTGGCTCTCTTTAATGGTTTTGTTGATTTCTTCCAATTTTTTATTTGTCTTTTCCTCAATTTCATTAAGGGGATTTTTCGTTTCCTCTTTAAAAGCCTCTATCACCTTCATAAAATTATCTTTAATGTCATTTTCTTGTGCTTGAGCTGTGTTGTAATGTTCAGGTCTTGCTGTTTTAGGACCACTGGGTTCTGGTGGTGCCATATGGCCCTTTCTGTTGTTGACTGTATTCTTATGCTGGTGTTTGCTTATCTCTTCCTCCAACTGGTGTGGGTTGTACCTCTTTCTATCTAGTCTGCTGGTGTTGTTGGGGAGGGCTTACCATAAGGATGGTGACCGGATTCATGTGGTTAGATCACAGAGTGAGTGTTAGGGGAACAGAATCCAGTGTATTGTAGAGGTAGTGCTGAAGCCTGGAGGTGTTGTAGAATGTTAGTTAGAGATGTGCTGTGGAGCATTCATTTAATGATGAAAAGATGTGTCACATTCTTTTATGTTGCATTTGTTTAACTCTGCAAAACTGTTTTACCTTACCTGTCTGAAACACCTGATTGGTATGGTAAAGAGCTGAACAGCCAATAGCAAGGCAGGGGAAAGGACAGGCAGGGCTGGCAGGCAGAGAGATTAAAAAGGAGAAGAAATCTGGGTGGAGAAGATCAAGAGTAAGAAAAGAAATGTCCAGCCACCAAGCCACACACCCAGACATGAAATAAGAAGGAAAGAAACAATACATAGAAATAGAGAGGGGTTTGTCCAGATGCAAAAGATAGAAGGGATAATTTAAGAAAAGCTTGCTAGAATCAAACTAAACTAAGCCTGGGTGTACATAAGAAAGAATAAGCCTCCACATGATTTATTTGGGAGCAGGGTGGTAAGCCCCTCAAAGAACCCAAAGAGTAAAGAATGAAACAACCAACATGGGGACATGGGGGCAGGCCTCTTGGCTGCTTGTCAGCTGCTAGGGATTGTATCAGAGCAATGGAGTTCTGCCAGAGTTGGGCCAGGGCCCAGTGACCTGGCAGGTGCTGTTCTTCCAAATGGCATGGGTTGTGCCTATGCCTCTGTAATCTTCTGGGGTTTCTGTAGAGGAGTGGTCATGAGGAGGATGACAAGGAGCATGGGTTTGGGTAGCAGAACGGGTTTTGGAGGAACAGAATCCAGCGGATTCCAGCAATGATTGTGCATCCAGCAAGCAAGTCTCTTACCTGCTTGCAGGCTGCTGGTGCTGAAGTGGGAGGCAAGGAGGCATAGGATGCTCCCTAATGGTTATGGTCTGATCGTTGGGGCAGTTCAGCTGGGAGACCTTTTCTTCCAAATTGTGTGGGTTGTACCTGTGCCTCTCTAATTCACTGGGGTTGAGAGAGAGAGCAGGCCAAGAGGAAGATGCCCAGGTTTATGTTTTTGACAGCTGAGTGGTTCGGGGGGGGGGGACGTGAATCCAGTGGGTTGTGGTGGTGGTGATGCCTGGAGGCAGCCTGAGAGCATCTGCTGGCCTGCTATTAGGGCTTGCAGCAGGGTCAAACGCTTAAGTATAAGGCCACCCACAATGGATCCTTCTGTATTGATAATCAAGACAAGTTTCCCATCTACATGCCCAAAGGCCACTGATTTAGACATTTCCTCCATTGAGGCTTTCCTTTTAGATGACTCTAGGCTGTGTCAAGTTGATAGTTAAAACTAACTAGGATGAAGGTTTGATCATTTCATATGAATTAAGAAATGTAAAATAAATTTCAGCAATTGTATGTCTTGATGTTATTAATTCAAAGGAGCTGAAAATGTATGTTCACACCAAAACTTTATATTGGTATTTAACAGCAGCTTCCTTCATAATTGCCCAAATAGAAAGGCAACTAAGAGGTCTTTCCATGCATGAATGGATAGACTATTCTATAACTAGACAATGAAGTGCTGTTCAGCATTGGGCAGAAGTGAGCAAGAAAGCCATACGGATATAAAGGAAATATACATGGATATCACTAAGGGAAAGAAACCAATATAAAAAGGTTATGATCCATATAATTCTAACTATATGATATTCTAAAAGAGAAAAAGACTGTATTTCCAAGGTTTCTGGGGTGAATGGGCACAGCATCAGGGGTGTTAGATGCAAAGAGAGTGCTCTGTGTGATGGTATAATGGCATCATTATATGTCTTGTCCAAATCCATAGAAAGCACAGCATGAAGACAGGACTCTGGGGTAAAGCATGGACTTTAGATAATGATATATCATTGCAGATGCTTCAAAGGGACCAACTGGACAGGAACGTTGTTGATGGGAAAACAATCCACCCACGTGTCGTGCAAGAGGGGCATAAGGGAAATTTTTGTACCTTCTACTCAATTTTAATAGGAACCTATAAGTACTCATGAATGAAACTTTAATTAAGAAACAATAATTATGTCTTAGTCACATGTACCTATGTTCTCTAAAAGATACTTGATGCTATGTGAATATTTGTAAATTGTCATTTACAATGACGGGAAGGTAAAATTCATGAGTACAAATAGGTATTAGTGACAATTTTGTTTATTTTAGAAGGTAAGCACTCCTGGAGCACTCCCTTTGCCTGGATTTTGGGGTGCTAATCCTTCATGACATTAAACGTAAATATCTATAAGTTGATTGTATGTAGAGTTTACTAAAAGGTAGAGCACAGAAAACCTTTAAACGCGCTTCGAAAATCATAGATCATATGTACAGAATCATAATGCCTATAAGAATATTCATACAAGTTATAAAACAGGTGTCAGTCACAGTTGCTTAAAGGCTGAGAGGAATAGTAGTTTTCAAAGTGGTTCCAGGAAGATCAGGAGACAGACCGTGCAGTATGTGTTCGTTTGGGTCACATGTTGCTCCACCATCTTCACCACATGGCTGAAAGGCAACAAGCAGCGGGAAGGCCACTAGTGAGAGCAGGGTAGGAGAGCATGTGGGATGAAGAGGTGACACAGCTGCTTTCCCTGCCTCCGTCTAGACATGACACAATCATGCTCAACCTCCATTCGCTGAAGCTATTTGCATGCCCCATCTGAATGCTAGAGTGCTTAGGAAGTATAGCTAAGCAGCTTAATTATCTGCTTGGAAAAACAGACTGGGTGAGTTCCTGTCATTTTCCAGAAAACCTACATAATCTCGTGCCTTCATATAAATTATTAGACCTAAATTTCTCACTTGGTTCACACACTAGAATACAGAGAACTTGCCCATAATGACGATCATTTCAATATTTAAGTCTCCTGTAGCCACTGTACGATGATGACTCTTCAGCTTCTTATGAAAACCCAGCTGTTGGTACATTGGTGATTCAGATTCTAAAAGTTTGATTTTCCTGAATGCGAGAAAGACTTCAGCAAAGCTACTGCAGAGTGTCACAGTCGCATGCAGGTCGTCAGGAAAGGTAAACATCCCAGACAGAAAAGGTGAGAAGTTCTTTTAAAGACTGAAGAAATGTGTGGGGTGGATATTTATATATGAGAAACTGGATGTAAGAAAACTTTTACCAAATAAGAGTGAAAGTGGGTGTGACAGAGTGGAAATGATCTGAGATGCGTGCTTGAGCAGCAACACAAAAGGCTCTGTAGAAGATTCTAAGAATTCTGTGTTTCATCCTGGGTTGGAGCATCATTTCCAAACAAAGCAACAGACTGATATAGTACAGAAGGTCTGCTCTGAAGCAGTGCTAATCTGCAGATAACACAACAAAAACCTTGTCTTTATATGCAGAGTGTCTCATCTCTTCCTTCACACACAAAGAATAATCAGCAGCATTATAAGATTTGGCATTGCAAATAAAGAAATCATAGCCTGGCAGCATTTCAGCTAATGAATTCTGTGCCTGGCCTCTGTTTTTGCAATCACTAAACTGACTGGGGAAGCTGGAGACCCCAGCAATTGTAGCAAGGCTGTCTGAGAAGAGCCACAACCGTTGGCACACCATAACCCTCACTCAAACACACCCATCACTCATTTCTTTCCTCTGTCCCGACAAAGCAATGATTGATGTCACTTCCCTTTGTAAAGGAAACTTAGCTGGAATCGAAGTGAGAGATGAGCAGCTTGCTGACAGCTCCTCACAGCCCCCTTTGTGACCTGAGATAAAGTCCCTAAAACAGAAGGCAAATGGGATAGGATGAGTCCCAGTGGATGATAGCAAGGAAGCAGAGAGACACACTGGAATTGGTGCTGCTGAAATCCTTGGTGGGGGGGGGGCGCTTCCAGGATTGGCAAGATGGTGTTGAACAGTCTGTCACTGTTCTTCCTGCTGTGGACAACTATAGACTCTTAACATGGTTACAGGAGACAGCAAAAAGAGTCCGAGAGGCAAGAAGTAGCATTGAGCTAAGCCCATGATCACAAGTGTGTCCTTGCTTTCTTCCAAGAGTTTTCTAGCATCAGGTCTTTAACGGTTTATTTAAATGTCAGGCACAGTGTCAGGAATCATGTCCAAGTTCATGGTTTTACATCTGAATATCCATTTGTCCCAACACTAAAGATGCAAGTGATAAAGAAGGAATAGATCATTTAGATGTCTTCCAAAAACAATGGCAGCAACAAACCAGGTAGCCTTCCGAAGCACACTATCGAGAAGGTGAAGATAACTTGCCAACGGAAGCAAGCATCTGCAAACCATGTATCTGTGGAATACTTCTTTATAGGCTACATATACAACACTTGCAACCTGATAATAAACAGAAAGGCAGCATAACACGAAAAAGAGACAACTGGAAGAGAAAGTTCTCCAAAGATATGGAAATGACCAATAAACACATATAAATACACCTCAAGATAGTCACCATTAGGGAGCACAAATCAAACTCACAATGAAATAGTATATGTACCTACTAGTTTGAATATAAAAGAATAGAATAATAATCCTTGATGCTGAAAATAATAAAAAGGCAGGTGCCAAATGTTGGTGAAAATATAGACTCTGAGAGGTGCTAGTGGGACTGTAAATGTTGAAGCCAGAGTTGCACACAGTGACCATCATAGCATTGCCCTTCAGCACAGCCATTCACCTGTGGGCAGACACCAAAGAGAGACAGAAACATAGATATGTCCAAAATTTGTATGTGAATACACAGAAAAAGAGATGACAGAGATGACTCAAAGTGTGTTAGCTGAAGAGCAAATAAACAAAAATGATAATGTCCATTGAACGAAATATTATTCTGTCATAAAAATGACCAAAGTACTGACAACATTCTACAGCATAGAACACCTTCTAAAACATTTCACAAAGTGAAGAAAACCAGTAAAAGGAGACCATATTATATATGAGTTCATTTACACTAAATTTCTACAAGGTAAACCTATATAAGAAGTTGGGTTAGACGTATAAGAACTAGGGAGAGGAATGAAGGACGTGGGGTTTCTCTTGGGAGCAATAATAATATTTTTGAAATGTATTGTAATGATGGCTGTCCAACATTGAAAATCTATAAAACATATCAAATTGTATACTTTGAGTCAGTGAACTAGATGGCATATCACTTAAATTTCATATGGTGTCACCAAAATGAATATGAGTAACTATATCAATATCTAACAAGATAGACTTCAGAAAAAAGAAAGATCAAGGTGAGAACCATAATAGTTCTGAATATGTATGTGTCTAACCTCAGGCTGTGGGAAGATGGAAAGAAGAAATACAGGAGTCTGCAGTTCTTACCTAGAGACTTGGCATGGCACAGATCTGTTAATAAAACTAAGACTAAGACAGAGTGCTGCAGAGGCACAGAGGACCTGTCTCCACTGGCAGTCCTGAACTGAACTGTAGGAATACTCCAACAACAGCAAAACACATATTTTTAAACCAAGAGCTTATGAACATTCACCAAGACAGACTGTGTACTGGGCTATAGTGAATCTTAGGAAATACAATTTTGAAGTCATAGTATGTATTCTAGCCACAGTTGAATGAGATTAGAAATCATTATCCAGATAGACTACAGGAAAAGGCAGAAACTTTTGGGACGTCCAGACACCTCATCTTCAGGGAATAAAATGAGAAAGAAATTGAAATGGTGGGAATGTGAAAACGATGTGATGTGCACCAAATCATGGAGGCTGCAATGTAAACAGCACTGCGAAGCAGCTTTAGGGTGATAGTGCTGCCATTAGGGGGAAAAGGTATCAATAATCCATCTTACAACTCAAGGCCTGGAAGGCAGGAAGACATCCAGGCCCCCCGATGCAATTCTGCTCAGGCGGTTGCTTGTCCTTCACAGGCCATCCTGGACCCTCGAGGCCCAGGTGGCAGGAAGAAATCCTCAGGCCCACCTGGTGCCTTGTAGCACCAGGCAGGTGGGTCCCATTATGATGAGCGAATATGTGATGGAGAAATGGGAGAGAAAGAGAAGCAGAAGGGTTCACATGCTGTAGAAAGAGGCAGAAGGGAAGAAATGATGGCGGTCAGGGGTAGGCTGATGTAGGAGGCCTGCTTGACCCCCTCAACCCCAGGGCCATGGTGACATCCATACACGGGCTGCTGCCAAGGACAATATCTGGGTCCATAGTCCTACTACAGCTATGGTTTGTGTTGAAGTCTGAGCCTGTGTTGCCACCAAAGGTCACGTGGCCCCAGAGTGGGACCAAGCTGGAGACTTGTTGCTGTCAGTGGGCCATGTTTGGGTCCATGGCCCAACTGCAGCTAGAGTCTAGGTTGCTCTTTGTAGCCTGTGTCACCTTCAGAGCCGTAGGAACCAAGCGTGGGTGATGAATCAGAGGGTCATGCTGGGTCAGTCCCACCCTTCACTGCCCTGAGAAAGCTGGCCCTGCCTCTCACTGAACACTACAGCAGGAGTGCTGACCCCAGCCCTCATAGGAGAGCTAGCTCTATGAGATGACCCCACCAGTAACTGATCCTGATGACATGGACATAGAAGAGTTGGTTCTGCACCCTTGCCTTGGCCCAAATTGACCAACTCAGCTACCACCCAGGCCCAGAGTCGGGCCTTAAGTTGGCGCACCCTAACATCTACCCCATCTAGGACCTGCTGGAGCTCATGAAGGGACTAGTCCTGTGGAATGATAACAGCAGGATCTCCAAGACTCAGGGCAGTCACAGGATATCCCAGAGGAGGGTTAGTGAAGACCCAGTGATGATGGTATACCAAAAACCAGAGGCCTTGAACCAAACCAATGACTCATTGCAATGAACATTTGCTACTAAAGCTGATGGAATATACTATGTGACATACTGCTTCCAATGCCACCAGGACAAATGAAGAGGTGTTGGAGAGGCAGGGAAGGTGGAGAAGCAAAGAGCGCTTTTTGTTTTGTTTTGTTTTGTACTTTTTTGTTTGTTTGCCTATTTGCTTTGTTTTGGGTTTGTTTGATTTTTTTTTGAAATTTTCTTTTGTGGGGATGCTGCAAAGGTGAGCTGGAAGATATGGGGGGACTGAGAAGTAAATGAAATTAGGATGGGGTTCATGCTGTGAAATTCCCAAAGACAAAATAAAAAAAAAATTATATTAAAAAAATCCATCTTCCCACTAAGGAGCTAGAAAAAGAATAGAATAAACAAACAACAAACAAACTCTAAGCAAATGGAGGGAAAAATAATATGGACAGAGTAGATATTAGTGGCACTGAAAATGGGAAAGCAACAAAGAACATCAATGAAACAATGGTGTTTTTTTAAAAAAAAAAAAAAAGTCAATCACAGTCCAAACCTCTAGAGAAACTGAAGAGGCTAACAATGCAAAAGCTACTAATTGTATAATTGGGAATGAAATGCAAGACGCTTCTGCACACTGAGTAGAATACTAATCTTTCCACCATGGCAGCCCAGCCAGTCTGTGCGTCTCACAGAAAGAAGTCCACAAGGTCAAAAGCAGCAGCAGCATGGCCATGACAGATGTGTCCTAGAGTAATGTGCCCAAGGTCACAGAACCATGCGGTGACTTGATGTGGAGACATTCAATGAAACCGCAGCAGTATCGTTCTCAAACTCGGAAGCTAAATAGTGAAGAAGAAGCTGCCGTGGAAAGATCTGTGTAGTCAAAGCCAGCAGATAGAACAAAGGCCTAATGGCCTAGAAGAAACTGGTTTACTGAAGGGTTAGAAGACCAGTATGGCTGAGACCTAGTGAACAAGAGAGACAGTGATGGAGAGGAAACTTAGGAAAAGCCACAGTAGGTAAGAACTTCTAGGCTGGGCATATTTCCTGTGAAGGGAGTGCACACCACTTGGGGAGTTTACATTAAGAAAACGGCTTTGTTGTAAGTAATGTTTTGCAGATGGGTGTTATTCCAGAATGAATGGTAGAGGGCTGGAGTGATGGCTTGAAGGTTGATAACACAGGCTGCTCTTTCAGAGGCCCCAACTTCTGTCCCCAGCACCCACAGAGTAGCTCACAATAGCTAGTAATCTAGTTCTAGGGGATCGACCTCCCTGTTCTGGCACACAGGCACCTGCATGGATGTGGCACAGAGACACATATGTACGCACTTAAACACACACAAAAATTAAAAAAATATTTCTAAAAGAAGGAATGGAGAGGTGGAGAAGCAAGAATGGGGAAGAGCTGGCCTGGGGGGCTGCACTGCGTGACCCCCACAGCTCCTGGTGCAACTAGGATGCATCCAAAGGTGCTAAAAAGAAAAGAAGCAAGATGGGGTTTTGTTGTTGTTTTGTTTGTTTGTTTTGTTTTGTTTTTACTGAATGTTGAGGACACACTGCAAGGCTGAGAAATGAGTATGGAGAGACTGTGAAGAGAGTGGGTATAGGGTGCATGATCTGAAATTTCCAAAGAATCAATAAAGAATTATGTTTCAAATAACAAAAAGGGCATTTTCATAATTCAAGGCAGAACTCAGAGGCTAGAAAGATGGTTCCAGGGTTAAGAGCAGTGTCCCCAGCAACCACATGGGGTGGCACACAAGTACCTGTAAATCCAGTTCTACATGGTTTGGTGCCTTCTTCTGGCCTCAGTGTGTGTGTGTGTGTGTGTGTGTGTGTGTGTGTGTGTGTGTGTGTGTGTGTGTGTACTGTATGTGTATGTGCATGAGCATGTGTACACATACACTAAAAATAAAAACCTTATTTTTAAGGTAGAGGTCTTTCAGATGTGGAAGTGCAATCTTACAGACTGATACTATGATTTCCTTGCAGCTCTGAAACGTGACTTTTGTGCCATTACCTGCAGTGGACATCCTACTTCTTGTCCCTGCATCATTCTCTGTCTCCTGTAGCGTCTTCTACGTCAGTGAAGCTGAGCATTTGTGGTTAGTGTTTAACAAGATTAGTTTCTACTCTCTCAAGGTCATAGAAATTAGACAAAACCATTGGCCTTCCCCAAAGCATACCATGCTTGCTCATGCATCATGAATTCTGAGTTTCTGTCCCTCTACCCATGAAGATGGAGGGTGACTTTTCTAACTGGACCAGAGTCCTGTAAACTGCCAAATGACCTCATGAGTGTGTCTCGTCTGAACACTGCCCTTGCACTCCCTCATTCAATCAGGCTAAAACCTGAGAAAAGTTAACTTCTGTGTTGGGAGTTTTGACTAATAATTACAGTGAAGCAAACTTGGATTTTGATATATTTTATTAACATATGCAAAGCAGTCTTGCAGCTGATTTTTTTCATTTTCAAATTTTTCACTGTGTCTGAAAGAAGACTCTGTTGAAAAAAATCTCAACAACGAGGCTTTGTGTTCAACTGACACTGATAAGATATGACTGGGAATGAAGGAACATTTGGCTGTGTTTTATACACATATTGGCAATCTGGAATCAGCTAGTTAAATTACAGAAAGATTTCCATTTCAAAAATGATATTAACTCTTGTATTCCCAGTGCACTTTAATAGGAATAAATGAGAGATCCTTTCTATTATCCTTTTATTCATTAACTTGATGCACGTTTATCTGCATTTATTTGTCACAATATTATGTCAGTAGTGTCACAAGCATGGAGTGTGTAGCTGTATGCGAATGAAGTAAACTGCCGCTTTTGAGGGATTGTTCTATAATGGAATTTGTCAACATCCAGAGATTCATATTATGTGAGAGAGCTCCAGTCTGCACTGTTCAGGACTCCTGAATGTCTGCCCAGAATTCTTTCCTGGCCAGCATGCACATGGGAGGTAGACGCTGCAGGATATCTCCCTTCGCCATGGCTACCTACATCCTGGTGACTGTCATCCTTGTCTAGGCTGCCATGGCAGCTGTCCTTCCGAGATGCCCTCAGATTTGTCAGCCTGATCCACTAGAGATGCCTGCTCTACTCCCTGCTGCTGCCACTGGGCAAGACCTTTCCTGCTGCTGCGCCAGATCTGCTCTCAGCCATGGACTACAGGGTTTCAGAAGTTCTAGCTCCACCCAGCTAAAAAGCTTTCTTGCTTCCAAATATAGCAGTCTCCATATTCTTTTAAAAAAATAGAAAACAGATTCTTTTTCATACAATAAAGTTTGATCATGGTTTCCCACATCAACTTTCCCTATTGGTGTGGGAAGTCCTTCTGTAAATGTGTTGCTTTTATTGATTAATGAATAAAGAAACTATTTTAGCCTGTGATAGGGTAGAATAGAGCTAGGCAGGGAAAACTAAACTGAATGCTGGGAGAAAGAAGGCACAGTTGAGAGACACCATGTGGTCACCAGGAGGGAAAGACATGAGCTGCCAGCTGGAATTTTGTAGGCTATGAGCCTCATGGTAAAATATGAAGCAATAGAAATGGGCTCATTTAAGAGATAAGAGTGAGCTAGAAATATGCATAAGCTAGTAGGCCAAGCGGTGTTGTAATTAATATAGTTTCTGTGTGGTTATTTTGGTTCTGGGCAGCTAGGAACAAACAAGCGGCCTCCTTTACAACCCCCTTTGTCCTCACTACTTCCCCAGTCATCCAAATCCACACACTTTCTATCTCTCTTTCATTAAAAAACAAATGAGCAAAAACAACAAAACAGAATGGAACAAATCAAACAAACAAACAGAAAAAAAGAACCAAAGAGAAAGCATGAGAAACATATGTAGATACAGACACACACACATTCAACACACAGAAATCACATAAAAACACAAACATTATAAACAAAAACATATAAGCAAAATGAAGACCTATAAGGTAAAGGAAATGCCCAGACCAAAAAAGAAAAAAAAACACAAAACAAACAACAACAACAAAAACAAAAACTTCTAAAGCTACCATTGAGTTCATTTTGTGTTAACCACCCCTTGACATGCATGAGGGCTGTCCTTAAGTATGGTTTGTATATTCAGTAAGACACTGTAAGAGAAAATATATTTTTCCTTTGTGAGTGCCAGACCCTGCAACAGCATGGTCATGTAGCTATATGAGACCCTGCACCATCTCTGAGGACACCAACCGCTAAGCAGCCAAGTACCAGCAGCTTAACATCACCCACAAGCCCACTCGTAAGAGCACTGTTATCTCTTGGCTCTTGTTGACTCCTCTACAGAATGGATGCCTTCCGTATCTCCGGGAAGGCAGCAGATGTGACAGCGCTTGTACTCCTGAAGAATGCATCATCCCTTAATTTGGCAGGCTGCCCTCTCCAGGCTCCTAGAACACCAGTGTTGGTGCCACCTCTCCAAGCTCAAGCAGGCGCCTATCCAGCAAGTGGGACCTGGTTTTCTAATGTCCCAGTGATGTCCCAATGAAGGGAAAATCTGCTCTCATGTCCCACACTTTCACCCTTGTCTCTTTTGAATAACCAGGGCACGTCTCTGATTCATTCTTTCTGGCAGTCTTTCCCATGGCTAGCCCCATTCATAGAACTGATGATAAGGATCTATTTTTTTCTCCTAATAGTCTACTTTTGCCTCCTCCAGGAGCAGATTGCCTGGGGTCTCCAGGATGGCAGCTAACAGAATGCTTCTCCGCCCATACCTCCCGCTGAGCGCGACCCCCACCGGCTCCTGACCCCCCCCCCACATAAACCCTTGCCAACAGGAAGTAATCAGACATGAACCAGAGTCCATATAAACCCAAAAACGTTGGGATGCTGGGGATCCCCTGGAGCTGTTCTCTCCAGACTCCACGCAAAGAAAATGTGCCAAACAGCAGCTCCATCCACGGAGGGTATTTAAGGTCTGGCACACAGACTTCCCCTTGTGGTTCCCCCTTGTGTATTCTCCTCTTCCCCTGGGACCTCCCAAGAATGCTTTGCTTGATTAAAACCTGAACTTTATTTTGGCTTTATTTGTTTATTACATCGGGGGAGAGACTTAACATCCGGGTTAAAAAAAAAAATCTATCAGTTACAGTGACATAGTTTGAAACCTTCACATGTATGCAACTAGGTTATTATTTTTTAATTGAAAATATTTAAAAAACCATGCCTAGCTGGAATGTAGGCTCAGTGCTTCCAAGCACTTGCTGTTTCTACAAAGGTTTGAGTTAATTATAAACACATGTATCACGCTGTAACTCCTGTCATTTCAGGGCTGTGTCACCTATAATCCTACAGTATTGGATATGCCATCTTTAGAGCCCATGGGCGCCAGTACACACAGGCACACACTCAAATTATTAAAAAATTAAAATAAAAAAATTTAGACTGTTTCTCTCCTAATAACGGGAGATACAGAGTCCCAATTGGTGCCATCCCTTGTAACCAAATAAGATTTCCAGTGCCAGGACTGAGCTGCATTCAGCTAAGTTGTTGGCCAAGGTTGTCCCATGGAAATCTCCAAACAGCCTAGGTTGCTAAGACAAGGGATTGCTCTCTGCGAAATGACAGCTGTGCTGCATTGTGAAGGATGATACCTGCACAGCTCATTGAACATGGAGAGCCTGAGGTGGTGCCTACATGGAGCCTTCACACCTATGTTCTAGAGTCTTTGGTGAAGGAAGTTATGCTGCAAGCTACCAAAAGAGAAACATGAATACCAACCCACTCACAAGACCTTTGACCTATTATCTGTCTTGCCTGCTAGAACATTGGTGGCAGAGAACTTGTGGGAGAGCCCAACCAACCTCTGATTTGACTTAAGACCAACTTCATGACATGGAACCCATACTGCACACTGCTTGGATGATGCAGAACCAGAGGCTAGATACCCCCAAGAGACCTAGGATGAAATCAAACTCTACTGGTCTTAAAAATAATAAGGATCAATAAAAATGACTATTAATGATATTACAACTTATTCAGGCATCATCACAGAGGCTCCCTCCTGCAGCAGACAGGAACAGATACAGAGACCCACAGACAGACATGCAGAGAGAGTGCTTAGCACATACAACTCTAAATGGAACGTCTTCATCAAATCCCTCACCTCAGAGAAACCCACAGAAGAGGAGGCAGAAAAAGTGTAAGAGC
>PVIU01016723.1:0-44143 GCA_004026605.1 Ondatra zibethicus | reverse complement strand
TATTGTGTCAGAGAATACAACAGATTTAGTTCATTTTTTAGCTCTGTTTGCTTTTTGATTTTGAAGAATAATTTAAGGTTAGTTTTTGGGACTATCCTATGAATACATGATATTATAGTATAGTCTAAATTTATACAAAATAAACATTTAAAATTATGGCTTATGTTTTTTAATGTCACTATTTATTTTGAGATTCCTTAATCTATCTTCAGTTGACTGATTTATGCAAATTATTTTTCAAATGCTGATTTAAATTTATCTAATTGAGTTTCTTATATTTTCTGTTTTAGAATTTTTAAATTTTATTTGGGTTACAGTTTTAAATCAATTTAATGAATGTTGTCCTTGTTAGCAGTTCTTATCTATACTTCTACTTTGCCATGAGTTTTACTGACAATAATTTCTTATGTTTTGATGTTATTATTTTTATATTTTAAGTATATTCCTTTCTTTTAAAGTACCTAATTCCTTTTAATTTGGTACAATAGTGCAGTTAACATTATTTCATGAAAATTTTAAACATAATATATAATATATAAACATATTATATAATAAAACTAAATATATAAAACATAATATATAAATAAAATTAAACTTAAATATGTTTAATGTCATCAGTATATTTGATCTTAGCTTGCTATCTAGGGTTTATCCTGCTTTTTTGTTTGTTTGTTTTTTACTTTATTATTAGTTTTACACTTTTTTAATTTTTAATTTCAAGAATTCTTTTCATTGAGCTTTTTGCTTCTTATGTGGTTTTCAATTGGTCTTTATATAAGTTGAGAAGTTTTACATCTTTCTTTAGGTTCTACAATTGATAAACATTAAAATATGCATGTATATACATATGGCTTTTAGTTTTTAGTCACTGTAGTCAGGAATATAATGAAAAAATTCAATATTTCTCTCGATAATATTTGATGGATTTGACAAGGTGGCACACACCCATAATCCTAGTACTCAAGAGGCAGGATGACCGAGTGCTTGAGGTTAACCTGATCGTATGATGAGATTATGTACAAAAAAAATGAAGTTAGTTAATAGTGCTTTATATAACATGCAACCACCAACACATACTTCATTCTAAACCTGTAATTTAGAGCTGCATACAAATTTTACTACTATTGAAAATACTTCACATTGTGAAACTTTTTTGTTCAGTGTTTTTATTGATATACAATTCTTTAACTACATTTAGAATCACTGCTCAGTCCTCTCTCTTTAATTGCTTCCAATCCAAAAATAGTACACCAAGTCAATGACGCCTTCTTTCTTTATTTTTAAATTTTCATTCATCTTAACCTTTTAGTAATTTTTTAAAATCACATGACAATGGCATGCTGTTTAAGCCCTTGTTAATCTAATATATTTCTGTTGCCTTTATGCGTTAAAGATATCTTAGCTGACTAAATTATTTTTCTATTGTAACTTGTGGCTCAAATTCTTCAGAGGCCACTTAAATGTCTGACTAAATTAGTTTCTCAATGAGAATATTTTGAAACTAACCAGATTAGTGTTCTTTCTAGATAACATATTTTTGTTTCCAGGAGCATGCTTATATAATTATTCTCTTTTTCTTCTTTATTAAAACAGAAGTCTAAGGTGTCTCTAGGGTGAGCCTTACCATTGATTTCCTTAGAATGAAGAACCTCAGTCTTCATTTCTCAGGGATGCTCCTGAACTTAAACCCTGCTTATTTTACATTCTTTACATATCATCTTCAAAAAGTATAGATTGCTGACCAGTGTTTCTTCATCGAATTAATGTGTATTTGTTTAGCTCATCTGGCCCCCTCACTACTTTCTAAAACATGGATAACAACCTATATTTTGATTCTTTAATGTTACTTTTTCTCATTTTGATTTGCCACTAAAATGTCTTCTTATTTCAGGGACCTCTGCTTTGCATGTCATCCTGCTATCTTTCCCCTCAGCCTTTTTACCTGCTATAATGATTTCGGATCTCACAGTAGGAAGTCTGTGAGTTAAGTCTGCAAATGAATTTTCTAATGCCTTCCTGTGTGTTTAGCACACATTCTATTTAATGGTTTTCTGTTGTATAGAATTCACAACAATGCTTATTTTCATTTTTTGTGTCATCTTTACACAGGTCTAATACTGTCTTTATTTTTAATTTATCTACCAGAAAAGAGCCACCCAGATTATTTACTAAACCCAAAGAAATGCTGGTCTGTTTTTCGGAAGCGCATTTGAATGGATCACCAAATCTTTCTCAAATCCACTGTAAGTGCAGTGTGCTATATCGTGGCCCCATTTGCAGAGCCTTCCAGTGTTTCTTTCTTTGACTTTCCTGTCATTGTTTCAAGAACCATGTCACACTAAGATTTTTCCTATGTAACTTTTCCTTTCTTTGTTTGTTTGTTTTCTGTTTACATGGGTGGGAATGCTAGGCAGGCTCTCACCACACAGTCCAGATTGACCTGGACCGCATTAGTAACTTCGGTTGTCTTGATCTCAATAGCATCCTTTTACCTCAGTTTCTCCCACCCTGGGATTACTAAGGGAGTATCCCACCATCCTCACTTATGTACTGTTGCTTCACTGATGTAGCATCAATTCCTCATTTCCCAGTCCTCTTGCTGGCACTCTGAAACTATGCCTGACAAAGGATGGTAAACAATGTAGGGGATGCTAATAGAGTTGCCTCACTCATGGTTTTCCATGGTAATGTCCATGTGTCAGGATAGAGTGCACAGTGCTCACCTTCTACCTACATTATTATTCTTCATGATACCATAATAATGTGCCTGTATATAAGTGTATCAAGTGGTGGGTTTGTGTTTGTGCTGACTCAAAAATCTGTTACTCCATGAGGAAAAGCATATAGTTTCTCATTCAAGCTCACTCACTCACCAATTGTTATCAAATTGTGCTTTTACCAATCCCTAAGGTCCCTGAGATTCTTAAAGGAATCTGCAGGGTCAAAATTATTTTTAGTGTAATACTACAATGTCGTCATCCTAGGTCCTTAATAATTACACTGTCTGTGTTAACATTTACACTCATGATACAAGCTCAACTGTGGATGAAATTGCTGATGTCTTGGTACAAGTCATTACAATGGCATTGGATGACACCCATATATAGTACCCTTGGAGTCACTTTGAAATTTAACAAAAAATAAGCAGCCAGTGTTCATTTAAAAGTTCTTATTTGAGTGGTACAAATATTAATTGTACTAAACTGAATCCTTGAGTACATTTTTTGAAATGTTCTGTGCTGTGAACTGGGATGTAAAAAAAAAAAGTACCTTGGCTGCATGCCAAAATAGATTGTCTTAGGAAAAGCACTTCTGTGATTATTGAAGCTGTGAACATGAAAAAGAAAAAACAATGACAAGCCACAGTTCTTCAGTTTTTCATCCTTGTCAAGTACATACTTTGTAGGAAATGAATGAAGTGAGCCTGTCACTGCCGAAGAAACAGCTGAAAGAATTTGTGGGTTATAATAAAATTTTTGAATGTTCAGAAAAATAAAACAGAATTTTGCACAACCTTACCATCACCAAAAGTTCGATAATGTTCATCCTTAGAGCCCTTTTCTCATTAAGTCAGTGCTGAAATACCTAACATGATTTTCATATTATATAATGGGCCAGCATTGGAAATATGTGTCCAGATGATCAGTGCCTTCTGTTGCATAATTATGTATCAACAGAAGAACCATCCAAAGTGTGAAGCATGTGAATGGGTTACAAGGTAGTGAGTTCATGTGTTTACTACCATGCATTTTGATTCTACAATCCAACTAAGCCTTACAAAACTATAGCTCTTCACATTTTGTCAGGTTTTGATGTGGACCAAAGAGTGATCACCATTGTCCTAAAACACTGTGAAAATAGTACACAACTTCACATCAACATGGCTCTTAATTTCTGCATAAAGCTCGAATAAACATATCACAACAGAATAAAGTGGTAGCTTTAGGACTCCAACTATCTTCTATGAATATTAAAGAAATTTGTCAAAATACAAATTAATATAACTCTTCAAAATTATTCTATTTGAAAAATACAGTTTAGATTTTAAAAATGATTAGCATACAATGAATTTATCACTACTTTAAAATTCATTAAAAGATGTCAAAATTAATTCCCTCAGTTTGTAAGTCTTGCATAATGAATATAAATAGATATTATCAAAATAAATGAAAATTCTTTCCAATTTTCAGTAATTTTTAATAGCCAGGGAGATGGTTCAATCAGCACAAACAAACACGAGGGCCTGAGTCGCAAACCTAGGACCCTGTTACAAACCAAGGCTGAGCACAGAAGTGCGCACTTGCCCTTCTACTGCAGAGACCGGTAGATCTCTTAGACCTGCTGGCCAGTCAATAAAGCCTCTCTGGTGAGGTCCAGGCTAGAGAGATACCCTGTCTCAAAGAAATGGTGAGCTGCACCTCAAGAGCAACCAAGTCATTTGGCTTCTGTGTGCATGCACACACATGCATCTATATACATGACACACACTGAAGAAAGAAAGAAAGTAAAAAGGGAAGGAGGGTGGGAGGAAGGAAGAGAAAGAAAGAAGTAGACAGTGTGGTCCTGTGATTAAAATCTTTGAGAACTACTGCTTTATTGTGGGCAGCTTTTATTTATTTATTCATTTCTAAAGAAAACAGCAGGGAAAATGACACATTCTATTTCCCAAATCCAATTGCAGCACATTGGTGAATAGCGAATCAGATATTTTACTCAGCCTTCATCTATCCTGAAGCTAGTAAAAAATCATCTCAGGTTTGGACAATAAATAATAAATATATGAACCATTAATTCTACCTAGGGATTTCACAAATTTTTATGCTTTTGGCTCTTTCATTATCATAATGAAAATTTGGAAAATACTTTAGACATAATTTAAATGTAATAAAATTCAACATCTTAGTATACACTCTAAAATATAAACAGTTTTTAGTTTGTTTACAAAGCATGCAGCCATACACTTTGACAGTTCAAAAAGAAACTCTTCAGCTAAGAGTTCCTTATCATCCCTGTGAACTAAGAAGCACTAACATTTCCATATGTGTGGACTCGTCTAACTGGACACTCTATAAAAATGGACTCACACAATGTGTGGCTTCTATTTATGACTTCCTTAGCTATACATCAAGGTTCGTCCACATTATGGATATATAGCATTTTCTCTAGCCATTAACCAATCAATAGTGAGTTATTTCCCTTTTTGGCTATTATAAATATTGTTCACGACCATTCATATACAAATTTTATGTTTTCAATTTTCTAAGAACAATTACAACTGGACAATTTCTGGGCCACTGGAAATTTTTCTTTTCTGAGTTAGAGATTGGGCAGAGGGGCTCGCATGCTAATATTCAATCATGAACTATATTCCCAATTCTCTGTTTGTTCGTTTGGAGACAGAGTCTTATGAAGTTGATCACACTGACATTGAGCTTGTGAGCCTTCTGTGCACATCCCCAGAATAGCTGGGATTCCAAGCCTGTCCCACCAGCCCTCTTTAACTAAGCATATAAAAATATGCTTAACTTTCTAAGCACCATCAAACTGATTTATGCAATAGCTACTGTGCTTCCCATGGGGCTTGCTCCATTTTATAGTGTGCATTCCCACTAGCAAGGTATGAGGGTTCCAATTTTCTCACATCCTTGGTGACACTTACTAGCCTCCTTTTTTGTTGTACTTGAGTATGAATGTGACCTGGCACCTCATCCTTACTGGAGTTTTTTATATCTGTGAGCTCTGCTCATTCACTTTAAATATTAGATTGACTTCTCTAAAGGTGCTCTTAGAAGCACATGCATACTTCCTAGGATGATCTAACAGTCCTCAATATGAACACCATGTCCAAATTAGAAGTCTTATTTATTTCTAAATGTAGCACTTAAATTTTTCATTTATCGAAGCTTCCAGGAATACCCACAACAAGGTGGCCATTCTATGGCAGAAATTATGAAAATAGCTATGTTCTTTCATTGGATCCTTACTAGGAAAATGGTACACAAAACAACCTAAGATATTATGTACTATAACATCTTCTTTCCAAATGGTAGGCAGTTTTTACATTTTTATTTTTTCAAATCTTTTTTACTATTTCTTACTTTCCAGGAAATTGAACAGTTGTATTTCATAAAATTAAGATCATATTTTTAAAATTAATTTGAAAAGGTAAAATGAAGACTACAGATATTGAAGTCACTAGTTGAGAATATTTAAATTAATTTAGACATCCCCTGTCTCAGCAGGAGCCTTTACAGTTTACCAAGGAATTTTGTTAAAGACTGGTGTGAAGTAAAATAACAATTAAAATGGCCTGACTGGGAATGTGTCCTTGAGTTATACCTAGACACACCGACCAACGCTGGGAGAGGCACTGGCTTCAGAAGCTTGAGTCTCATCTCTGGCTGACTTTTGGCTAACCACTGAGTTATGGAGAAATGGACTCTTAAGAATTTACCTTGAAATATTAAATAGGGGTGAGAAAGAAAATAGAAGAGAGTATGGCCATATATTTTGAAAAGAATGAATTGCAGACCATTAAGAAACAAGTTAATAAACAAATATATATATAAACAATTTTAAAACCATCAACAAAACAACCCTCTAGGAGAGAATATAATAAGAATTCCAAATTGCTGTAATTTAACACTCAATCTGAGAAGAGAGTGTGAGAAAAGTTGACATTTTGCTGAGTGTCCTCAGATTTCACAGTTAGCAGACAGCTTCATCTCAACTATACACGTGTTTCAAGTAATTAAAGGAATTACAATTAACATCTAGGCTGGGCGGTGGTGGCCCACGCCTTTAATCCCAGCACTCGGGAGGCTGAAGCAGACGTATCTCTGTGAGTGTGAGGCCTGCCTGGTCTACAAGCGCAAGTTCCAGGACAACTAGGGATGTTACACAGAGAAATCCTGTCTTGAAAAATAAAAGAAAGAAAGAAAGAAAGAAAGAAAGAAAGAAAGAAAGAAAGAAAGAAAGAAAGAAAGAAAGAAAGAAAGAAAGAAAGAAAGGGAAGGAAGAGAGAGGGGGGAGGGAGGAAGGAAAGGAGAGAGGGAGGAGGGAGGGAGGGAGGGAGGAAGGGAAGGAGAGAGGGAGGAGGGAGAGAGGGAGGAAGGAAGGAAGAAAGGATGTACATATTCCCCCAAAGAAGAAACAGTGAAGGATACAACAGCATCAATCTGACAAAAGTACAAGTGACATGGATGTTATGAATAGCTATACACCAATAAACTCAACAAATTAGATGAAATGGAAAAATTTCTAGAATATAGGCATTACCAAACTGACTGAAAAAATACAAAATTTAAGCAGGTGTGTAACTGGAACACTAACCACAAAGGAAATCCAAATCCTATACTACCCCAAAACAAAACTGCAGGTTAATGTCTATCCAAATTCAAGGGCAAAATCATTTACAAATGCAAAAACAAGCTAATGAACAGACAATAAATAACTATAAGATGACAAAATGTGACTCAGCCTAAAAATGCAAAATTGATTTGACATCTAAATATCAATCTATATGGCAGTCTTACAGATGGAGGAAAATCAAAATGTGTTTGACAAAAATATACATGAATTCATGACTTTAAAAAATTCCTAAAATTGGAAAAAATAAATGTTTCAATTTTTATTTTAAAATGCACTCCAATTAGAATTATTTTGCTTACTGTTTTATTATAACAATGCAAATATTTTTATTTATTTTATTGAGCTCTACATTTTTCTTTGCTCCCAACTCTGCATCTCCCCTCCCCTTCAACCTTCTCCAAAGGTCCCCATGCTCCTAATTTACTCAGGAGATCTTGTCTTTTTCTACTTCCCATGTAGTTTAGATCCATGTATGTCTCACTTAGGGTCCTCATTGTTGTCCAGGTTCTCTGGGATTGTGAATTGTAGGCTGGTTTTCTTTGCTTTATGTCTGAAGACCACTTATGATAATTGTTTCTCTGGGTCTGGGTTACCTCACTCAAAATGATGTTTTCTAGCTCCATCCATTTGACTGCAAATTTCAAGATGTCGTTTATTTTTTTCTGCTGTGTAGTACCCCATTGTGTAAATGTACCACATTTTCCTTATCCATTCTTTAGTCGAGGGGCATTGAGGTTGTTTCTTGGTTTTTGCTATGACAAACAATTCTGCTATGAACATACTTGAGAACATGTCTTTGTGGCATGATTGAGCATCCTTTGGATATATACCCAAAAGTGGAATTGTTGGGTCTTGAGGAAGGTTATTTCCTAATTTTCTGAGAAATCGCCATACTGATATCCAAAGGGGCTGTACCAGCTTGCACTCCTACCAGCAAGGCAGCAGTGTTCCCTTTTCCCCACAACCTCTCCAGCATAAGTTGTCATCAGTATTTTTTATCTTGGCCATTCTTACAGGTGTAAGTTGGAATCTCAGAGTTGTTTTGATTTGCATTTCTCTGATGACTAAGGATGTTGAACATTTCCTTAAGTGTCTTTCAGCCATTTTAGATTCCTCTGTTGAAAGTTCTCTGTTTAGGTCTGTACTCCATTTTTTGGATTATTTGTTCTTTTGATGACCAATTTCTTGAGTTCTTTGTATATTTGGAGATCAGACCTCTGTCTGATGTGGGATTGGTAAAGATCCTTTCCCATTCTGTAGGCTGCCGTTTTGTCTTGTTGACCGTGTCCTTTGCTTTACAGAAGCTTTTCAGTTTCAGGAGGTCCCATTTATTAATTGTTTCAGTGTCTGTGATACTGGGGTTATATTTAGGAAGTGTCTTCTGTGCCAGTGTGTTCAAATGTGCTTCCCACTTTCACTTCTATGAGGTTCAACGTGGCTGACTTTATGTTGAGGTCTTTGATCCATCTGGACTTCAGTTTTGTGCATGGTGATAGATATGGATCTATTTTCATTCTTCTACATGTTGATATCCAGTTATGCCAGTACCATTTGTTAAATATGCTTTCCTTTTTCCATTTTATATTTTTTTGCTTCTTTGTCAAAAGTCAGGTGTCTATAGATGCATGGATTAATATCCGGGTGTTCAATTTGGTTCCATTGGTCCTCCTGTCTGTTTTTATGCCAATACCAGGCTGTTTTAAGGACTGTAGCTCTGTAGTAGAGTTTGAAGTCAGGGATTGTGATGCCTCAAGAAGTTCTTTTATTGTACAGGATTATTTTGGCTATCCTAGGTTTTCTGCTTTTCCATATGAAGTTGAGTACCATTCTTTTGAGGTCTGTGAAGAATTTTTCTGGGATTTTGATGGCATTGCATTGAATCTGTACCAAAAGATTGCTTTTGGTAAGATTGCCATTTTTACTATGCTAATTTTACCTACCCAAGAGCATGGGAGATCTTTCCACTTTCTGGTGTCTTCTTCAATTTCTTTCTTCAAAGAGTTAAAGTTCTTGTCATACAAGTCTTCCACTTGTTTGGTTAGAGTTACTCTGAGATATTTTATGCTATTTGTGGCTATTGTGAAGGGTGATGTTTCTCTGATTTCTTTCTCAGCTCATTTATCCTCTGTGTAAAGGAGGGCTACTGATTTTTTTTTTTTTTTAGTTAATCGTGTATCCTGCTACATTACTGAAAGTTTTATAAATTGTAGAAGTTTCTTGGTAGAATTTTTGGGGTCACTTATGTAAACTATCATATCATCAACAAATAGTGAGAGTTTGAGTTCTTCTTTTCCGATTTGTATCCCCTTGATCTCCTTTTGGTGTCTTATTGCTCTAGCTAGGGCTTCAAGAACTATATTGAATAGATATGGAGAGAGTGGACAACCATGCCTTGTTCCTGATTTTAGTGGAATCGCTGTTAAGTTTCTCTCCATTTAGTTTGATGCTGGCTGTTGGCTTGCTGTATATTGCCTTTCTTATGTTTAGGTATGTTCCTTGTATCTTTTCTCTCTCCAAGACCTTTATCATGAAGGGATGTTGTATTTTGTTGAAAGCTTTTTCAGCATCTCAGCATCATGAAATGATCATGTGGTTTTTATTTTTCAGTTTGTTTATATAGTAGATTACATTGATAGATTTTCATATGTTGAACCATCCCTGCATCTCTGGGATGAAGCCAACTTGATCATGGTGGATGATGGTTCTGATGTGTTCTTGGATTTGATTTGCCAGTATTTTATTGAGTATTTTAAATAATGCAAATTTTACCTATGACACATCTCCATTAACAGTGTTCAAGGGATGTCTTTTCACCAGTACTTATTATCTTTGATAATAGCAGTTATCAAATAGCCAGCGATCTGGGTTTGGGTTTCTCTGATAACCAGGGATATTACCTATTTTTTCATATACATACTGCTCAATCATATATCCTCTTTTGAGGAATGTCTATCTGGGTCTGTGCCTGTTATTTAAATTTGACTATACAGTTTGTGTAATTGAAGCGTGTGTGTGTCCGTATTCACACACACACCTCTGTATGCACTTATCTGTATGTGGAACCTAGAGGACAAACTTGGGTGTAATTTCTCAGGAATCCTATATGATGTTTTGAGACTGGGTCTCTCATTGGCCTGTAATCTGCCAATTAGTCAAAGCTGGCTTGTCAAGAAGCTCCAAGGATCCATCTGGCTCTGCTTCCCCAGTCCCGGAACAAACAGGCACTCCCACTCCCACATTCCCACATCAACTCTTTTGGGTTTTTGTTTTGTTTTTGGTGTTTTTGTTGTTGTTGCTGTTTTTACGGTTTCTAGGGACTGAACTTGAGCCTTCATGTTTACAAGGCAACTAATTTACCAGCTGAGCTATCACCCCAGTCCTGTTATTACCTTGCATTGTGTAGTCGTAAATCCCCGTCAAATGTACCTCTGAAAAAGCAAATGTATTCCTAGATTCTGTGGTTTGTTTCTTGGTTTCTAACACTCATTTCCTTTTCTGTGCGTACATGTGTTGTAAGTCCATTTGTCTGTCTCTGCTTTTCTTTACTGTACTGTTGAGTCTTATGCCAATGTTGTGAAGTCACTCTCTTTTCTTCTAGCAGTTCCACGGGTTCAGGTCTTATGTTTTTGTCTTTAATCTAGCTTGAGCTGCTTTTTCTGAAATAAGGATTTAGTTTCATTGTTCAGAATGTGTATGGGTCCAATAACTCAGAAACATTTGTTGAACCAACTATTAAAGCTGGGTAGACAGAAGAAATTCTACTGTGTTATCCTGCAGGGTGACCTTAGATAATGATTGCATAGTGCATACTTCAAAGTGTTATCAAAATAAGTTTTAACATTTCCACCAGAAACAAATGATTAATGGCTAAGCATGGTGGCCCACGCATTAATCCCAGCACTCTAGTGTGGTCTAGGAAAGGTAAATGTTTCTCCGTGACTTCAAAGCCAACCTGATGTCCATAGCTTTTCAGGACAGTTAGAGAAACCTTGTCTCAAAAAACAAAAAAAAATAATAATGTTTGCATAGCTATTTCTAACTGGTTTAAGCATGATACAATACATATATGTGTTAAAGTATCATCCATAACTCTACTCATACATATACTTGTAGTGGTATTTTATTTGTATTTTAATAAATAAAGCTTGCCACCTTAGTGAGCCTTACAGAGCAGGCAGTGGTGACACACACCTTCAATCCCTGTTTTCATGCTAGTTTGCCATAGAAACCTGGCGGTAGTGATGCACGCCTTTAATCCCAGCAGTAGAGAGGAATATAAGATAGAGGGAGACAGCTCTCAGACACAGTCTCATTCTGAGATTCCTGGAGGCTGGATTGCCATTTCAGACTGAGGTAGAGGTAAGCCAGTGACTGGCTGTTTTGCTTTTCTGAACTTCAGGTTGAAGCTCTATCTCTGGGTTTTAATTAATCATGCTACATATAATTTTCATGTTTTTAATTCAACCATTAAAATTAGCCTAATTAATTTTAAAAAACTAAAATCCTTTTTAGAAAGATAAAACAATGGACTGATAATAATGGGTACCACACTTGATCTTATCCAAAAAGCCAAGAAACAATGCGCGGGTATTTTAAGGGGATAGTGGGGAAACTGAGGAGGGGTAATTTAATTGGAGAGGAGGAAGAGAGGTCAATACAAAAGGAGATGGAGAGAGAAGTGAAAAATAACACTAGAGATATTTGATAAAGCCTCAAGAAATTATTATTTTATATTTACCTAAATTAGAAACAGTACACACATTGTATTATCATACCTTTGTGTGTGTGAATGTGTGTGTGCGTGCACGCACATGTGTGTTAAATAAAGTTATGCAGCTTGGGCTGACACTGTTTCCCACAAGAGTCCTAGGCTTTCTAATAAAACCCCCATTACCTAGCTGGAGAACCTACCTTCTGAGTTGTTGGTCAGGCAATATCAAGGGACTCCCAAAACAATATTGGCTGTTGCTGTTACCCTTGGCTGCCTCTCAGAGGTTGAAGGTAAGTTCCTATTGCTAAATATATACTGTATGATTCAGACGCAGGGCTTAGAAAATTCCAGCTAAATCTAAACTGAAAGTCTGTGTACTATTGTCCAACTTTCATAGTCCCAGAAAGTGCTTGGCAAGCTGCCAAGACAAGGGAGAAATCAATAGTCCTACCCAGCTGTGACACCTATGAAACATAACAATGGCCATCATGGCAAGATATCCCTAAAGGAGCCATAGTGGCACTCATATTTTCATGGTAACCAACAACTGTTTAATTGGACTTACAGCCTGCTCAACAGGAAGAAAATCATGTCTGATACTAGAAACAGAGCCAACTATCATAGCTATCGAGATCATAGATCTTAGCAGACAGCTCACTGCTGACACTTTACTAGACCAATAAAACCCCTAACTGCATTCTAAAACTTATCCTTGTACCCACAGATAAGTGTAGCTCTTACCTCTCATTAAAGAAGCTTCTCTTTGCAGTGAATGGAGACCATTACAGAAGACCACAACTGGTCATAATGCAGAAATGGTGGGGAGCCCAGCCTCAGGGGATACATCTGCTACACAACTCCTTCACCTAGGACTCAGAGGGCCAGAAAGTCGGCTGTGAGATTGCATCTCTTAGAAACAACAGGGAACTTATACCCTCAATATCTCAATAATATGGCTGCCTAAATAAACATGAACCTTGACAATGCAAATAGATAGGGTCACATGGAAACAGGAAATCATGGGCTCCCTCCCATAGACAAAGAACTGTAGACAGCCAATGGCTGTGGAGAGGGGGAGATTTAGTCTCTCCCAGGAATGAGCACTCTAACTGATTATGTAGTACAAAGTAGTCAGCCATGAAATCACATGCATAAAAGGAACTCTAAATGGGCTTATCAGCCGGTTGTATTTATGTGAATGCATGTACACACACACACACGTGCACATACATGCATGTGTAAAAATAGTCAAGAAAGAGAAGCCAGCAATTTGAGAGTGAAGGGAGTAAATGGGCAAGGTTGGAGGGACAGGCATGGGAAGGGATGGAGGGAGGGAAGAAAAAGAGAATTTTTATGGCTATATTTAAATAAAATAAAATATTTAGATAAAATAAACTTTTAAAATTTTTTATTTTTGAGATTATAATATAATTACATCTTTTCCCCTTTCTTTTTTCTCTTTCCAACCCCTTCTATATATCCCTCCTTGCTCTTTTTCAAATTTGTGGCCTCTTTTATTGTTTTTATGTACATATATATATCATATATATGCATTCATATTCAAATATATGTAATACACACACGCATATATATGTGTACATTCTTAAAAACATAAATACAGCCTTCACAATCTGTATAATGTTACTTTTATGTGTGTCTCCAGGACTGGTCATTTGGTATTGGATAAACAGTCTGTGTGCTCTTCCCTTGGGAAGACTATTTCTGCTCTCAGCATTCCTTGGTTGCTAGCAGTCCTTTGGGTAGCGATGAAGCTTCCTGGGCTCCGCCATATCACCCTCCATGTTAACATGTCTGTTATTTCCTTGTTCTTCTGTTTAGGCAGTCATGGTGGTGAGACTGTATCAGTGAGGCTTCTGATTTTCCTAGGAGACACATATCACAGCAAACTTCCTGTTCCTCTGGCTCTTACAATATTCCCGCTCCCTCTTCTGGAATGATTACTGAGCCTTAGGTATGGGAACTGTATTATAGATGTATTCAGCAGGAATAGACTCCACAACTCTACATTTTTGCTGACTGTGAGCATTTTTTGAAGTGGTCTCAATTTGCTGCAAAAAGACGTTTTCTTGATGCAGGGTATCTCTGGGTATAAGGACAAATGTTTAGAATGCACTTAGGGATTATGCTGGTTTCATAAAGCAGTGGTTTTAGGTTCTTCTCCTTCAAGATCCATGACTTCTCTAGCTCTAGCAGTTGACTAGGTTTCCAGTACCAGGCATGATTTCCCTCTTGTTGAGAGGGTCTTAAGTCCAATTAGAGCTGATAGCTACCACTGAGGTATGCATGACATTATTGCGCCCTTGGGGTTATTGTGTTATATTGATAATTGTTGTGGCTCATAATTATTATTGATGAGGTCCACCATGACTCATAATTATTATAATTACAACTTTTGTATTCCTAATTATGCCATAAAGAATACAAAAAGATTAACCAGAACTGGAAAAGACAATCAAAAATTATATTTCTGCCATAGCATTTTATATCTAAAATATATACTGAACTCTTCAAGTGAATAGGATAATTCAGTTGCAAAATGTGCAAATGTCTTACATGTATTTTCACTGAAGACAATATGCTGATATATAAAACATACAAAAAGCTTTACAACCACCATTAATTGAATGCAAATTAAACTATACTTGACATAAAAAGGAAGCACTATGCATCAACCCTAGTGATTACAAATTTTTAAAGGGCAATACTGGGGCCCAGAGGCTCAGCAGTTAATAGCTCTTCAAGAGGAACCAAGTTTGATTTCCAGCACTCACCCTGTGGCTCAAAACTATTTGTAACTTCAGTTCCAGAGGATGAAGCGGCCTCTTCTACCTTTCTGTGGGCATGACACACAAATACACACATATACACATATCCAAAAATAATAAGAATAAATATTTTTAAAAAACAATACCAGTGTTTGGTGTAAATTTGAGAAACCTGGACTCTTTGTCCAACATTGGTATTGTAAAATGGCACAGCTATTTTAGAAAACTGTTTATCAGCTTCTAAAACTGAAATGTAAACATATAAACATAGCCTAAATTCCTACATATCTTTATAAAGAGTGAAAAGATGTGTTCACATGAAAGTGTATGCAAATATCATGTCAATGCTACTGTAATAGTAAAAGACTGGAAACAGTTGAGGAGTCTATCATCCATGAGTAGATAGATAAAATGTGTTTAAAGTAAAATGGACAAATAAAATGTCTGAAAAGGGTAGATTTACACTCACAAAAATATTTCAGACTGACTGGGCTATAGCCAGAAGGGGCGACTGGCTACAAAAAAGCATTGGAATGAAGGGGGTGTTCTAAAACAGTTTAGTCGGGACGTTTGTGTGTCTATGAATTCACTAAAACTAAGTTCTACTTTTTAGAATGAACGAATGTGAAAATCAAATTATGTCGTGATAATTAATTTCATTAAGTATGCTTTAATGAAAGCAAAATATCTTAGTACTAAGCTAAAAATGTGGGCAATAATGGAAAGACAGTCATAAAGAGTGAGAACCACAGCAAGTAACAGGAAACGCCAAATTCCAGAATGCCTACTAATGGCCGTATCCCTAGAAATCATGACAGGAAAAGAACACAGAAACTATCCAACTGTACCTAGAAACTCCTCCTTACACATATGTCGCATGGGCAAACGCTGCATTTGAAGGTAGTATGGGCATCTCTCTTCAGAAGACTGCACCGAGGACCCAGGAGCTGACCAAGGTGCTGATAATTGCCCAACTCAAGGTGTAGACACAGGGCATGAACTTCGGTTATTGCTGTGAAGAACAAATTTACAGAGAAGTATACTAGATATGACTACAGAGTTGACAGCCTTCAAGGGTCAGGTAGCTGCAGTGACAATTAGTCATTACCCACAAAGCCATGTGCTTCTGTGCCAATTTGTTTTACATGAAGAAAGGGCATATCTGATCAGGACTCAGAAAGGAGCCAAACCATTCCTGTAGTGACCACAGGTCATGACTTCAATACTAATGGCAATTTGCTAGTATGCTAATGTTTTCCAATTAAACCAATTATAGTTCCTTCATAAAATATTGTATGCAACACATGCTCTCTTCTTTTTAAATGCTAACCTGAGCAAATTTCTCGGCAGAAACCTATTCATATTTATCAACTTATTCATGAACTCACTTAGCAATTTGTAACTTGTAAGAAATCATACCCTGTGTAGACCACAACAATTTGTCAGAATAGAAACATATTTCTCTTCTAATAGATTACAGGACAGTCGAATAGAACTTTTATTATTTAATGACTCTGGAGACAATATTTTGAAAGAAGCTTTGCAAATTTGTATTAGATTCAGTAAAACTAATAACCTCTTTAAGAGTAAATCAAAATGCTAGAATTTGCTTCTTCATTAAAGAAAAAATTCTCAAAGTATTTCAAGACATTTCATTGTCATCAGTGGAAGTAGTCAGCTCCAGAGAAAGTTTTAACACAAAATATATTTAATTCTTATGTAAATATATTTGGGTGTAGTCTTATGCACAACAAACCTCAAATATTGTGTGTTTCAAAACAACATAAAACACGTTTAGAAAGCTGGTACAAATAGGGATTTTTGCATTTTTGTAAGTTAGGGTAATTCATAAATGCATGTTAAAATACCAATGAAAATAAGCCTTAAATGCTCTGAATTTTTAAATGGATCATATATTCTTTTATTTCTATAGTCCCAAATTCCACTGAGCACAAGATTCCTCTAGAGTTCATTTTCAGAATGTACTTTTGGACATTCCACTCCCTGAAGACTGTGTTGAAGCTCTGAACTGGAGCCTACAGCCCTGTGGTTTCCAGGGCATGGCTGTCACTGATGAAGACTCTGGTAAGTTGCTTTAGGAGAGATGTTCCCTTTTGCTTTCATACTTGAGTCAAGGCATGTAAAAATGCATGCATCCTGGTCATTATGGTGCCTAGAATACCACATACACCTGAGAAAGGAAGAATGAAGAGAACAGAATGGCTATAGACTAATCTAAGCAAGAAACTCTAAGACAATTTCCTTTGGGTGATTAAAATATTATTTTTCTTGCTCTCCAATAGACCTATTGTTAAGTTCAAAATACAGTAAGTCAGAAATGTATGTAATGCAGATAACTTACATCATGGCTTAGCTTAGCCTGCCTTAGATGTGCACAGGATGCTTAAACATGCCTACAGCTGGGCAAAGTCATCTAACACATAGCCTGCTTATGATAAAGTGTTGGACATCTCATGTAATTTGCTGAATAACTATATCTAAATGACAGTTGATACAGTATACTGTAGACTACCAGATGGTTTCCCCCATGATCATTTAACTGAATATGAATTGTATCTCACTGCTACTGCTCAGGATTCAAACTAGCTTACTTCTATATTGCTACCCCAGGAAAGATGAAAATTAAAAATAAAAGTATGAATCCCAACTGAACAGCACTTACTTCCACGTCATTATGAAAATAATACATTGAGCCAGGATTTAATATGAAAGTATATGTGACACCTGTGCCTCCTATGAGTATCAAGCAGGACAACGGCTAATAATAACTCCCTGAGTGTAGAACAACCCTAAGTGCTATGCAGCCAGAGGGATCCGCGTGGGCATTACCAGGTTCTTTTCTGGTCATAAAATCTGGTTGGTGTGCAATTACTCCAGTGTGACACCTTCTATAAGCTAGAAATCATGTCTTCAGTTTCAACATTGTAAATCAATGAAATTACATTGTAGTCATTGACAACACATACAATTTTGCCTGTTTGATGCCCCATTACTGCAGCAGCCCTTGCCTTCATTTGGAGATCACTCCTTCACTTCTCTACATGGATATTACAGGGCTGTTTCCCCTCCTCAGTCTCCCTGCACTGAGGACATATTTATAGACAGCCAAATAATGTCACACAGATTGCTCCCACAAACAGTCCTTGCTACTTTGTAGTACTGAGGTCCATTTTTACATCAGATGGTGAAATTTCTAAAAGTTCAATTTTCCATCCACTTCACCACCCCACTTTTACACTAAAGGTGGTAAAGTTTGAAACCATATTCCTGAATTGAATTTGTCACATTAAACACAATAGTGTGAAGAATGTGGTTTGCTCCAACTTTGACCCCATGAAGCAATTGTAGAATTTCAACAAGAATGGGTATGGAAGAAGATGTCTTTTGTGAACTACCAAATGTTGTCCCATCATTACCTCTGCACTCCATTTTACAGAGCATAAACACATATCAGGAAACATTTTCCACAAGAAGTGTTTCACACAGCT
Organism: Ondatra zibethicus; assembly: GCA_004026605.1. Lineage (NCBI taxonomy): Eukaryota > Metazoa > Chordata > Mammalia > Rodentia > Cricetidae > Ondatra > Ondatra zibethicus. The sequence continues at coordinate 25,766 of PVIU01016723.1, read as the reverse complement.
ATAAAAGAGAACGAAATTATGTCACTTGCAGAAAAAAATGAATGGAGCTAGAGAACATGTTAAGTGAAATAAAGCAGACCCATGAACACAATAGTGTATTATTTTAGACTGATGGGGGGGGCTGGGTCTGAAGGAATGATAGAGCATCAAGCAGACTATAGGCTGATAAGTCCTATAGTCTTAAGAAGGAAGGAAGATACAGAAGAGTAACAACTTGACTAATATGACAGTCAAGGTACATTATATGCAGGTATGGAACTGTCACACAATGTGCACTCTTGAAAAATTTTTAAAATTGAAATGAACCATTTGTTCAGTGAAAATCAGGTTTCAGTTTTACTTGTCCTGGATAGTCTCTCCACATCCTCCAAAGGTATGATCTCTGATTGGAGGATAAAACATAACACACAACTTGAGACAAAGAAAGAAAAAAAGAAAGAAAGAAAGAAAGAAAGAAAGAAAGAGGGAAAGAAGGAAGGAAGGAAGGAAGGAAGGAAGGAAAGAGAGAAAAAAGCTTTCTACTCTATTTGCTTTCATAAAAAAAGGATCAATATGCACAGCAAGCACCTCTTAGCCATCTGTATAGAACTGAAGAAGCTAAAATACAGAAAAATATGGGCATCTCACTTGGTCTCCAGTAGCTTCTGATAAGATTCATTTATCATAGCATTGATGAATTTGATGGTCAGCATCAGCAGGGTTAAACTGCAGTAACAAACAACTTCAAAGTTTTAGGAGCATAACACAGTATCGTTTCTTGTTCATGTCACATTAGCAGTATGGATTGGTTGAGGTCTCTGTTCATCATAGTCACTTAGGGATGCTGATGACAGAGACTCCTCCCAATGCAAGCTTCCATGCTTACTGCATCTTAAGGAAAATGTCTCAATGTTCACGAAACAGTAAACATGAGGAAGGCAGGTCTCAACAGCAAGTAACATTATAGATACCACCATTTATTTAGCTTTCTATGTATTTTACAGCTTGACAACTTGTATTTTAACTACCCATTTAGTGTGTTTCCCCTAATGTCTAATTTTATTAATCTTAAAAATTTATTGATAAGGCACTTTTATATAAAATATATAACAATGTAATGTATCTCTGCTCACAGTGCAATCATTTGCAATGTACTTCATTTTTTGCCCACTCTTCATCCTTTAGAGTGTATCTCAGAAGCCAAGAGGCAGTGCCATAGAAAACTGAGTTAGAACAGTCAGAACACATATTTGTAAATTGAACCTACTAATTTCTCCGCATCCTTGTCAAATTAGTAATTCCTCTGACCCTAGGGCAGTGATTCTCAACTTGAGGGTCACAACTCCTTGAGTCAAGTGGCCACCTAAGACCATTAGAAAACATGGATATTTACATTATGACTCATAACAGTAGCAAAATTACAGTTATGAAAGAACGATGAAAATAGTTTTATGGTTGGGCATCACAACAATAAAAGGAACTGTATTAAAGGGTCACAGCATTAGGAAGGTTGAGAATCATTGGTCTAGTGGAAGTAAGAATAGATCATTGCATTCATTCTGCAACTGTGGAGGAGCGAGATCTGCTTTTGTAGAGAGATCTCCTTTTGCACAGCATTTGTAGAAGCCTGATGACATCACCTTAAAGAATCCATGTACTTAGATCAAAAGCAGTTTCTGTGAGTCTAAAAGGAAACCTAGGCATCAAAAGTAAAGTTTTGAGTTTTATAAAGCAAATGAGGCCTTCAGCAAGATGAAAAAATCATACATTGAAAAAATTTACAATATATCAAGCTGAAGGGTCAACAATAACAAAAATTCCTATAAAGGCAAAAGATGACCAAGCAGACATTTTAAAAATAAACATGATTCTCCTCATTGATAATTAAATAATACATCAACCAGTTTGTTTCATCTAGGGACGAACATAAAACAGAGACCTGGTTGATGTGCAAACTAAAATGATTGTTCTTGAACCCATTAACTATTGCTTTACAAAAATTGTTGAGAGTAATTTGCCTGTGTTCCACAAATTAATTTGCATGCTTTATATAAAAAGAAAAAGTCTCCACTGGAAATGCTTCGTACTTACATCAATGAATGAAGAGATATAAATAAGCATGATAGTTCTCACAGTTTTTCTTGTGACATCAAGAATTGGAGGAAATACATATAAATTCATCTACACAAAGAGATGGTTATGTCTCTGTAACAGAAGTTCATGTGACTATGATAAGAACCAGAGAAAAGTTATAAAGGTGTGGAACAGGACTTACAGTGTGCTGCTGAGTTAAAGGAAAGTTGAAGAATGAAAAACACAGCAAAGACCATACCACAAGAAGACTTGATTAGCGTCTGTGGGATTGCCACAGTGCAAAAACTCTTGTCATAGCTACTTTCAAGCTACCAATCTTTAGTAACTGGACTGAGAAAATCATGACAATTGCACAGGACAATTGGGGGGGGACAGTGATTTTGTTGTTGTTGTTATCTGTTTGGTTGGTTTTTGCTTTTTTAATTTTTTTTGAGACAAATTTTCCTGTGTAGTTCTGGCTATCCTGGAACTCACTTTGTACACTGCTGGCCTTGAACTCAGAGATCCACCTGACTCTCCCTCCTGGGTGCTTAGATTATAAGTGTGAGCCATCACTGCCTGGCTCCAGAACACACGCGTACGTGCCTCTTTGCAAGAGGGTGTGGAAAAGCAGAACAAATGTCCAGAAGGGTACAGGAAAACTGGACCACATATACTGTCCAACAATATAGTATCATTTTGTAGTCCTCATACCTGATAATTGGGGGTGAAAATTTTTTGACTGAGCATCACTGCTGTGTAATATTCTTGTATTAAGATTTAAGCATTTATTGCTAAAAAAGCAAGACATGATTACTATAAGAAAATAAAATCTAAGACTATTAAAAAAATAAAAGTTGCTCAAAATTCCTCCACTTTAGAGTAACTACAGCACTGTAATTTTGGTGAATTTCCTCTGTGAAAGTTTTCTGGAAGAAAATATAACCTTGTCATCTTCAAAATTAAAGTTTACATCTTATGAGTAATTTTCTAACTCTGCTGAAATTTTAATCTATTTCTGATATTGCCTTAGGAAACAATATTTTTATTTTCTCAGAAGTGGCATTCATTACTAATTAAGAATGAGATTTTAAAAGTAGGTCTTAAAGGGTAAATAATTTTATTAAATGCCATTGATGATAATGCTATGATGGTAAAAGTTATGTCCTAGATTTTCTACATTCTAAGGTATTCATTGTATACTTTACTAAGTACATATTACTTCAACTACAAGAATATTATTGGCCCTTTGAAGTTCATAACAAAAGACAAAGTTGACTGGTTAATTCCAGATGAAAGTTTGAGGTGAGTAAAAGGGATGCACAGGTACAGGAAAGTCCAGAAGGAAAGCAGTTTTAGGGAGAGAGCAAGCCTTTTAACAAAACAATAAAATTGGTAGTGAATATGATAGAAGAATTATCAATTCATTATGCATATATACATGATGCATGTGTGTTTATATATCTGATATATATCAAACTATATGTGTACATGCATGTACACATATATATGTATACATGTGTGTTTATATGTGTGTGTGTGTGTGTGTGAATTTCATCAAGAAAAACAGAGCAACCCAGTGCAGTCATTTCATTTTGGAAGTCATGAAAATCTTGTCACTACAGCTTTTGATAAAAGGCAGCAGTTGGGAGAATTCACTAAGGCACTTAAACCTGGGATTCCAGAAACCTGTGTTCAACAGGAATTTGAAATTATTGTGTTGGACTTTCTTTATGATCCAATATCTCAGCACATCAAGACCCAATCAAAATTCTAATCTAATATCCAATTGCATTGCTTACCTAATGCTCATCTATTGATCAAAAGGCAGGAATACAGGTTTTAGACATATTTTGCCTAGGGTTCTATTTTCAGAGATATGTCGAGACCCATTCCCAAAGTATTCTCTGTGTCTAAAGACATTTGCTTTACAGAGACTATTAACTCACAAGCTGATGTTTGTTTGACAAACACATGCCCACTTCTAAGTTATATAAGTGATTGATAGATGTCTGGTAGCCATTGAACTAATTAGGATTACATGGGATCACTATTATATCTTTCTTTTCCTTTTGCAATTATGGAGATTGTTTATATAGACAAAGTAAAGAAAAAATATAGTCTCTTTTCTTCCTTAAGCAAATGTAATTAGTTGATGTAGTCACAAAAGGGTTCATCTGTACTTTATAAAATTAAAGTTGTAGACATCAGAGGAATGACTCTCCCCAAAATAACATCAGATTTCAATGGAAATTAATAAGGCTTCTAGACTATTGATTCTTTTTCTTTTAATAAAATGTAGAACATGATGTGAACATTCAAGAATCAAGAAAATGGAATATGATGCCAGTATCCTGGAGCCTCTTGTATCTGCCACCCCAAGCAGAACTTTTGATCATGGCAAAATAGAAGGAGAAATGTTGAGAAAATCAGATTGAGAGTAATGAAATTGTGGAACCAGTAAACTGCAAATCAGCAGTGCAAGAGACACCCCAGAGGCCCTAATGTCAATACTGTGATATAATTGTATGGCAAAACTTATGTGAATTCAAACTGGCCTGAATTCATGCAGTGAGTGAGTGTGTGTGTGTGTGTGTGTGTGTGTGTGTGTATTCTTTTCAAGGAATCAAAAATGAATTTTAATAGTAGTTCCATCTTCAGTACTTACAAAATATCCGCAGTGCCCACTCCTTGTATTACATGTAATATAATCCCCCTTGATAGAGCGAAGCATAAAAGGAAGCTGTCTCATTTACCCCATACAAACCACAAAAATATGACTAAGATCAACAAAGCAGTGGGAGTCCACTAAGGTGAACTCTACACCTGTCACGCTTTTAATAGAGAAGTGAAAGGGAAAGAGTCAATTGACATAACCCAGAAAAGCAAGGCCTGAATGCTAGTCATGGCTTTAAAACGTCAACAGTATCAATAAGCTCAATTTTAAAGACCTAGAAAACAAAACAAAGCAAAAATAACTTCGCTTGTTTCAAGGTTATAATGAAGGTAAACCATATTGAAAGAATGGAAAGACATTCCCTAATATTCAGATTACCCTGGGGCCATATTTCTTTAGAGAAGCAAGTGTAGTGATGTGTGCATGAAGTGGTGTGAAGAATCTTTCCTCTTGGTTGTCTCTTTAAATTTATGCATACTTGTAGGGATTCACACACACTTATTCCAGAAAACAAAATGCTATCCTCTTCTAAAACATATAGAGACCTTGAATATTCCAGAGCATTCAAATTTTACAGAAGTAAGGTGACTTTTCTTCTGAAACAAACATAGGTTTTGTATCCACAGGGAGTTAGGTGATGTTAACTGTGAACAAGCACAGTACACTCAACCCTCTGTGTCAACATGGTCAGATGTAGCCAACCTGGAGTCAAAAAGAACTTGTGAAAATCCCACTCATATGAACATGTACAGAGACTATATTCCTATCACTATTTTTTCTATAATACCACAGGACAGCTATTTACGTAATGTTCATGTTGGTTTAGGTATTATAAATAACCTAGAGACTGAAGTACATGAGAGAATACAAATAGGTGATAAGCTAAGACAATGACAATTCATAGAAAGGTGTATAGTCTTAGATTTAGTAATCTGTCGGATGACCTGGAACCAACCCTTTACAGACAATGATGGATGCCTCTGATAGATGAGAGCATGTCAATTAATGTGAACTCCACCAACATCTAACTGGCCCAGAGTAAATCTGTCCACCAGTTCTTGCACATGGAATAATCATTCTTCTGCTGCAAGGGAGGGACTCCAGAGTTTATAAGCCACGTGCTTTCTCAACTTACCCCTTTAGTAAATGACTTAGGGAAAGTAACCTTTTCCAGAAAAGGCTCCAATCTTTAAGACTATCAGTGTAAATCTACTGTCAATTGCATTTACCAATGTGTGGAAAATAGTTTGTTGTACTGTTTTTGTTTGTCTAAATTAATGGTTGGAGTGGGGACTTGTTGATTCCTGGCTTTTGCAAGAACTGAATGAGAGACCTGAAGAGCCTCAAAAACGACTTGTAAACCCATGAAAGGAAGGCCTGTCCAGACAGCACAGTCAACTGATCTTCTCAAAAAACAAAAAAACTAAACTTTTCTTTGAAAAGGTTGACAAACATGTTCTGTTGTTTTTAGAAACATGGACGGTGCCTCCAAAAAACACTCCAAATCAAGCATATGCACGATGAGAATGGCCCCTCTTTGCCTGGCAATGCTGCTGGCCATGCTAAGGAGAAAGTTAACATAGCTTGGAAGTGGGATTTTCTGCAGAAATAACCACTGTAAATAATTTTTAAAAAAATAAAGAAAATGAGAAAGATAATAAGGTAAGCTTCATTAAAGAGAGGGCACTTTGGATCGTGTAAGTTGAAAAAAAAAAAAAAGGTTGACGAGCGGTTCATCTGGGAGAAAATAAGAACCCAGTAGTATTGCTGAGGACTGGAGCCTACGGGTGCTGGGGAGTACAGGCGAGTGCATAACTTAGGGCAGGGGACACTTTAATTTATGTGCTCAATTTTTCTGAGATCTCAAAAAAAGAAAAAAATGAAGGTGGGGGAAGGCGATGAATGAGGTTAATTTTCTGGGTGGCACATTCAGGGTGCTTTTGAGATTAAGAGTTTTTCTATTACCTCAGTATCCTCATCTGAGAGAAAAGTGATTTCAGAGCCAGAAGCATTTCGCCGGCAGCCTCAATTCAACCTCCCCAAAAGGCCTTTAAGAGTGACTGGGGCACAAAGTTCATTTTTCAAATGAGGATTATATAAGGGGGACTTCAAGATGGTAATCAACAAAGCATGTCTCTTTCGTTTTAGCAAAACCTTCAAGTTAGAATATTACAGCATTGTGAGTTAAATGGGCAAGGTATAATAAGTCACAATACAAAACTAATGAAAATAAAAGGCTCAATTTTCAAGCAAAATAATAAAAAAGTGTACTGAAATTAATATTTGATTTTTTTCCTTCTCGGAGCACAAAATATGATCTTTACAAAATTTTCTCTGAGGCTGGGAAGACAGCTCAGCTGATAAAGTGCTTGACGCGTCAGCGTGAGGTCCTGAGTTCGGACTCTCAGTAAGGATAGAAAAGGCTGGGCACAGCAGCACACTTCCGCCCTCACAGTGCTGCGAGGGCAGAGACATCCTGTGCATGCGGTCTACTAAGTTAGCACCAGGCTCAGGGAGGGCCCCTGTCTCAGAAAACAAGACAAAAAGTGAGAAAGACAGATTCTTCAGGTTGACCTCTTGCCTCCACACGCATGGACACATGTGAGCACACATATGAACTTGTACACACACCATATAACCTACATCAGAAAACGTTAGTGTCCTATTATTTTCATGGATAAATTCATCCTGAAAAGTAAGAATCACAACTACAATTTTGAAAGTTCTACCTTCCTCATATTGTTTGAAGTTGTATCTGTTAGGGAGTCATTGACAAAGCAGAGGAAAATAGCCCATTTCCCCCATCAAATTTCCTATTTAGAAAAAAATGTATAATATGCTCCTCTCATAGGATTCTTTCCACATCTTTCAAGAAGAGTCCTGAGATTTGAGATTCTGTTCAACTTAAATATTCTTTAAAATGCCAATTTTAGTAGCTCTTTTCTCCATGGTTTAGAAATTATTATAATTAAAAAAACTCAAAAAAGTCTTAACTAAAAAGACCTATGGTCATTCTCACTGCACAAAAATCTAACTGGAGCCAAAATTACAGCTGAACCCTAAATACACACCCATACTCCAAGAACTGTGACACTCTGCCGCATGGTAAGTGGGCTCCAGAAACATCCGGTAAGTCAGTGGCTGAACTGCTCTCAGGACATCTCATCTTCTCCCACACACTTCTAATTTCCTGGGGTGGGGGATATTTTCCTATTCAGCAAATAAAGTTTCACTTCCTAAACTCCATTACTTATACTATGGCAAATACATTTAATTAGCTTTGGGGGTCAAGGAGATATATTTTAGTGTCGTCTGTTAGAGCCTCTGTGAGGGAATGGGGAGTTGGCTTTAGGGTATAGATCAATGATGGTTAGTAATGCTGCCAACTCATTTCCCTCAGTTTTCCATTACTAAATTTAAATCCTGGATGTTTGAATGAAAAAGTATCTAGATTGTGACTTTTAGAAGGGGGAAGAATGAAAATCTGAGCACCACCCTCATCAAGTGGTAATTCAGGGTTCAGTGTGCGTCAGTATATGGAGTATTAAATAGTTCCTGTCTCCTTCAGTTCCCTGGTTTTCAGTATTTGGGCATTTCCTTCACCTAGTTTCCTTGGTAGATTAGAAATAAAGTTTCACCCTAAGTATAGAATCTGTCCATTGTCTCTCTATTGTGCCAGCCTCCTGTGGTAAAGTAGCAGAGGGGTAGTTTTCAATAGACTTGAAATATTCTATAGACCTCAGCCTCCTCTCGTTCACCTTCTCCCTGAACTAAGTAGTAAAGGCTTCCATGGTAACCCCACTCCTAAATAACAACAGGGAAGCATCTTAGTGATGATGGGGCGAAATGAAGAGGCCCCTGGGAGGTCCTCCAACTGCACCAGAACTTTCAATTTATTAGGAAAATGGCATTTATGACTGACTCTTATTAACAAGAATCTCCTCGCAACTACAGATTAAGGACCGGAAGCACCAACAAACCCTTGACACTTCTGTCTCCACCAATAATAAAGCATCTTCTGCTCAGTGAAAACTTTTAAAACTTATAAATTATATGAAAAAATACATACGTGGGAGAATCCTTCTATCCATCTGCCAATCAACAAAGCTCCACAGTAGATTTGTGGGGGTGGGGTTAAGCAGTAAAACTACAACAACATATTAGGAATATTTTATTTTAAATAATTTATTTCCATTTTAAAGGCTTCTCTTGGTTTTAATTCATTAAAAATAACAAAAGCACAGGTCCCCTTCACAGCCACATGATTCTAAATCTAGTTGCCCTTATAGCAGGGGCTCAAACTTACAGACAATGCTTCCACTTTCTTGCCCAGTTTACTCTCGTCTTCTCAATCATAATAAACAACCCATGTATGCCAAAATGTATGCTTGATCTGACAAACTCAGACAAACCACACTTGAAGCTTGAGACTTATACCCAGTATTGTCCACTTTTAATAGAAAAATAGCATTGATTGCATGAAACTCAAGGCTCATTTTAGTCCATCGATTCTCCTAGTGACCTTCTGCAGCATCAAAGCCCAGTGCGAACCCAATCTGACCCTGACTTTATGTGTGTTATTATATCAAGAGACAGGAGCTACTTACAGTCCGTGCCATTGTCTCCATAGATATGCAATAAAGTATTCTAGGACTGCTCCTGCCCGGAACACTTCAGACTCACGTCATTTTCTTAGCTGTCTTTCTTTTCTTTCCCTCTCCCCATTCTTTTACACAAGCACATATACGCTTAGCCTCCTGCCAGTGTGAAAATCCTTCTTTTGCTGAGTGTTTCTTCCCTCTTGATTCAGAACTCAAAAAGCGGCTTGAGATTCTTACTAATCATGCAACTCATGGTAAACAACATCCTCCACCCAAATCCATAACTAATAATAATGTTCTTTATTAAGCTCTTCTGTGAGACAATATGTCTGATACAAAGCTCCTCTCCGTGCTGCTTTAATTACAATAAATCACCTTCATTATGATGCATACTTCAATATAGCATGTCAGCTGCTTAGCTACCTTGGTTACTCCCATAATGAAGCAAGAGCAGGCATACATGTCTCAAAGAAAGTTATTTACACCCACACTGAAAAATTATACGGCATCTCATGGCTTTGCAGCATGAATTTCAACAACTTTTATCTTACCTTACTGTTCAGACATCAGAGCTGAGAAGACAGGATAAAGAAAAGAAAGAGAGAAGGCATTACATCTACGAACGCTGTTTACACAAATGACAGTGCCTGAATACATCCACTAGCATGGAAAAATAAGTCCTTGCAGAACAATCATTTCTCTATAAATGTATGAAAGTATTTACTGCCTGGTGTAACAAATCAGCAGTGAGACACTAGGCTGTGGTGTGCTCGTTCCAAGGGACCGAGTGTCAAAGTCAACTTCCCAGGCAGTCCCCTGAGTACAGTGCCGAGCACATTCTCCTGAAAGGTGTGAAAATCTGATTTTCTAAAATGGATCAGTAATTCTCTATGAAGGGGGAAGGATCGATAAATCTTTGCTAAGTAGATTGTAAAGGAAAAATTATTCTTTCGGTGACAGTACATTAGGATCCTCCAAACAATCTCAATAAACTAAAGATATAGCATTTCTCCACACAAGCTACTTTTGACTTCTGATATATTTTTGTAATCTCAGATCATTCTCCAATGCATGTACATTTATTTCTGCTAAGCAATGTTCTGTGTTGATGCTGATTTATGATATGTGTCATTATAATGTTTGACTGTAACTAGAAAAGAAAATTATTAGCCGTTTGTAACCTGATAGATGTGATACAAGGAAATGTCATTATAGCTGTACGCGCATATATGTTTGTAACTATATCAGTTTATAGGGTAGCTGCATGACAGGATTTTGGTATCCCTCAGCCAAATATATCTGTGTTGTTTCAGGAGACCATTCATCAATACATAGCATATATTCTCTCAGTACATAAAAACACATAGGATGTGATATGTGTAGAGTCACTGGGTGCTGGGAGCCTTTTCAGGAATATTTCTGTCTCCCCTCTGTGCAATGATCAAGGAAACCTTGAGTACCAGTTTTACCAGTCATTTGATCACACTGAACTGGTGTAACTCCCAGCCCATAATAGAAAACATATTTGTCACTTGTATCACAACTGGGGAAGTGATGCTCTTCACCACGCTGAGCCTCAAGAATCCGGAGCTCCTTCCGCTCCTTCAGCCAATAGCTGCTGAGATACCAGCCCACTGGGACATGGTCTCTCTCTCTTTAAAAAGCAGCAGCAGCCTTCTGCTCACTCTCTTGCTCCAGCAACTAGACTCCTTTCCTGACTGTCGTGTAGGATGGTGTTCTGTAAGTTTTTTCCCCTCAAATAAATAACCCTTTAAATCCAAACTAGTGTGGGATTGTTTCACGCTTTATCTGGCACCTAACCTTTGGTTTTAGAACCACTCCCCACTCCCCATCCCCCAGCTCGGCTGCTTGCCTCTGGCTCGGCTACCTGCCGCCAGCTCGGCTTGACCAGTTCATCTTGGCATGAGCTTTCCCTCAGCCATGGAAACTCCACACCTCCCGGGATTCATGGGCCTGAACAGTCTGAGTGGGTTTTAAACACAGTGCTTAGGCAGCGGGAGTCAGAGCGCGAGCTGTTGCCACATCCAGTGGAAGCGCTGTTTGAAATCCCCACCACAGCATCGTTTGCACCGGGACCTTTGTCCCAGCAGAACAGCATAGGGATGCTGGGCAGGCAGTCAACTGTTCTCGCACGGCTGTGTCACGACACCCTGTATCGGGTCAGAGCAGGGCTGTCGCCCGGGGTGAGCCGTGGTGTTTATCAGCCATTGGAGTACATCTAACTTCTCAAGTACCACAGGATCTATCCTGACACCGGTCCATTGATTCGGGTCACGACTCGGAAACAGCCATCTGCTGGTTAACAGGTAAAATGGCAGGTTTCATTTTTAATGGGACTCTAGCCATGGCTTTTGCTGCCACTTTGGAAGAAATCACAAGAGGCCTATATGCCTATGGAGATACCTCAGTTTCCTGGTTATTAGGATTCAGTTGCCATCTTCATATTATATCATTATGGAAGTATATGGCATTAATTGATAGGATTAATACCATGACAGGCAAAATTGACTCCTTATCTAAGGGTACTAGGAACTTACCTGAAAGTATCCAGGCTGTGGAATTTGACTTTCAGAAGGTATCACAGAGTTTTGATAAGGTAACAGACAGACTATACCTCCAGGATGGCAACTTACATGATATCCGGGGGCAGTTCAAGGAGGAGGTGTTATCTTTGAAAGGAAACATTAAAAGCTTGGAATCACAGGTGCAGAATGGGGACCTGTGCAGAAAATTAATACCATAGGTAAATCACTAGAAACCTTTGCAAGGCAGGAGATTCAGGCCTTACGTGAAACAATGATTAAGAGATTTCAAATAATTGAGAAAAATTATCAGAGCTGATGAACTGGGTAAGAAGATACAAGGGCAGGATACAATGCCACCACCAGCTGTCAGAACTGGTTTACCCAGGGTTTTAGCGACATACCCTGTAATTAATTCTGACAAAGCATCAACTTCTAAAGGCTCAAAGGGAGCCAGAGAAGCTCGATGGACACCAGCAGGAATGAATGACCTAAAGGAAATTAAGCAAGCCATCATTAATTATGGCTTGCACTCTACATTTCTTAAGGAAATGATAAGAACATAGGCTTCTAATGTCAGGGCTATCTCCAATGATTTCTCCCAGTTAGCATTAGTGGTGTTGGAAGATGGACCTTCCTTGATGTTTGGAGTTTATTTCAGAGAAGATTTCAAACATATGGAACAGCAAGGAAGAGCAAAAGGTGTGGAGGTTTCACAGGATCAAATTGTTGGCATAGGAGTGTACGCTGATCCACAGGTACAAGTTCTTTATGATGAAGAAGTCTTGTCCCTATGCCACAAAGCAGCCTTGAATGCCTGGGATAGGATACCAGAACCAATGAAAAAGATAGAGTCATATACCAGGGTTAGGCAGGGACAGGGAGAACCCTATACTGACTTTTGCAAAGATTAATTAAGGCTCTGAACATAGGAGTAACAGACCCAGAAGCTAGACGACTAATTCTTGAATCACTGGTTTTTGAAAATGCAAACTTGGACTGCAAAAAGATAATTGGCCTTTAAGGTCTAGATCAGCACCTATGGATGAATGGGTCCATCATACCACTAATTTTCAGACCTTTAAGTACAATGATGAATCTAGGGTAGGAGAAGTGATTTCCAAAGCGATGAGGGGACATCAACCTGCCAAATGTTTTAATTGTGGTAAATTAGGACACCTAAAAAGGGATTGCAGACAAGGAATTTCTGGGAATAACACTTCATCTGGAAATGGCAGGAATAGGAAACCTCGGCCTTCAGGTATATGTAGGAGGTATGGCAAAGGACGACATTGGACCAATGAATGCAGATCAACAACAGACAGACAAGGCAACCTGATACCATTGGGAAACTCCCTGAGGGGCCTCTCGAAGGCCCCCAAAGCCAAAAGTGGCCCAGTCATGCTCAGTAACTTTGGAGGACATGGCACACCAAGAAAATTAAAAACTCTAGAAGCTTCTGTGTAAGACCATAAGGTTCTATAAAATTTGGAGGATAAGTCAGAAATTCAATTAGGAAATAAGAAGCATATATTTTGGCAAACCTCTATAAATGATCAGAGACCAAAGCTGAGAGTACATATAAATGGAATTGTGATTGTTCGCTTGATAGAAACAGGAGCAGATGTGAGTATCATCAATCCAGAATCTTGGCATGAAAATTGGCTTCTTCAAGAGGCAGATGTTCAATTACTAGGAACTAGAACCATATCTCAAGTTAAACAAAGCAAGAGATAGGTTGACTGTATTGGGCCAGAAGGTCAAAGAGGAAAGCTAAGGCCATATGTAGCTGATATTGCAATAAATTTATGGGGCCGTGACCTGCTGCAGCAATGTAATACCCAGATTAACATTCCTGCAGTCCTAGGAACTCATAATTCTGGGAAGGATGTAATAAGGTACTATGCACGAAGGTCACCAGCCATTCAGGCTGTACAAGAACATAAAGCAACTAACAAACCTTTAGAGGTACCAACAGCCCTACCTTTAAAATGGCTAACTGACAAGCCAATATGGGTTAAGCAATGGCCTCTAGCTGAAGATAAATTGCAGGCTTTAGAACAATTGGTACAGGAGCAATTAGATGCTCGACATATTGAGGAGTCAACTAGCCCTTGGAATTCTCCTGTGTTTGTTGTAAAAAAAGAAATCTGGCAAATGGAGAACGGTGACAGATCTAAGGGCTGTCAACAAGGTAATTCAACCTATGGGCCCTCTAGTCTGGAATTTCACTATACCTTTACAAGAAAAGGATAGAAAAAATTTGCCTTCACAGTACCTACTTATAATAATTCTCAGCCTACTAGGAGATATCAGTGGACTATCCTACCACAGGGAATGCTCAATAGCCCTAGCCTGTGTCAATACTTTGTAAGTCAGCCATTGGAAATAATATGTAAGCAATTCCCTAAGTCTATAATTTACCATTACATGGATGACATTTTGCTATCTGATTCAAATATAGATACTTTAGAAAGAATGTTTGAGGAAGTAAAGATAGTTTTGCCTAAATGGGGATTACAAATTGCTCCTGAAAAGATTCAAAGAGGAGATTCTGTTAATTGCCTAGGTTACTGAATAGGTTTACAGAAAATTAGGACACAAAAGGCACAAATTAAGAGAGACCTGTCACGGACTCTTAATGACTTTCAAAGATTGTTAGGAGACATTTCCAGTCTACGACCAACTGTTGAGATAACACCTAATCTAAGAATTCATTTAAACAAAACCTTAGATGGTGATAAAGATTTGAATAGTCCCAGAGAATTAACAGCTGAAGCAGAAAAGGAACTGATAATGGTTGAGGAAAAAATTACAGGAGGCACAAGTGGATAGGGTGAATCCAAATCTTAGTAATATTCTAGTCATATTGCCTTCCAGAATTTCTCCTACAGGAATTTTAATGCAGAGGGAAGATAATATTTTAGAATGGATCTTTTTACCACACAAACCAAGTAAAAAATTAAAAACTTATATCAAAAAGGTCTCTGAATTAATTATAAAAGGTAAACTGAGACTTCGTCAACTAGCAGGTATAGACCCAGATGAAATTATAGTGCCTTTCACTACTGATGAAATAAAAAGGTTATGGAAAGACAATGAACCTTGGCAAAGGGCTTGTGCTAATTTTCTGGGAGAAATTAATAGCAACTATCCCAAAAGCAGTAGACTTAACCTGATAAAGAGAACTTCTTGGATTCTTCCTTGAATTGTATGTGATGCTCCAATAACTGGAGCCCATACATTTTATACTGATGCTAATAAATCAGGGAAGGCAGGTTATAAATCAGACGAATTGAGTAAGGTGAAACAAAGCCCTTATACTTCTGTCCAGAAGGCAGAATTATATGCCATTCTTATGGTGCTGAGGGATTTTAAAGAACCTCTTAATATAGTTACGGATTCACAATATGCAGAAAGAGTTATCTTGCATATTGAAACCACTGAATTTTTACCAGATGATACAGAGTTGACTTCATTGTTTATCCAGGTACAAGACATAATCAGGAATAGGCTTTGTCCGATGTACATAACACACATTCTGTCCCATACATGTCTGCCAGGTCCTCTAGCACAAGGTAATGCAGAAATTGATCAATTATTGATTGGAAGCATGTTGCAGGCCTCAGAACTTCATAAAAAACTTCATGTCAATAGCAAAGGTTTAAAGAAAGAGTTTTCCTTTACATGGCAACAAGCTAAGGAGATTATAAAGAGATGCCCTACGTGCTCTTTATATAACCAAACACTGCTACCTGCAGGGACTAACCTGAAGGGTACTCAAAGGAATGAAATCTGGAAGATGGATGTGTTCCACTTTGCAGAATTTGGAAAATTAAAATATGTACATCACACCATTGACACTTATTCAGGCTTTCAATGGGCAACTGCTCTAAGCTCAGAAAAAGCTGATTCAGTAATCACACATTTATTAGAAGTTATGGCCATCATGGGTATACCTGCACAAATAAAAACAGATAATGGTCCAGCTTATGTCTCTAGGAAAATGAAATGGTTTTTTGCTTATTATAACATTAAGCATGTTACAGGTATACCATACAATCCTACAGGTCAAGCAGTCAAGAAAGATCAAATCGAACTATAAAGGATATGTTAAATAAATAGAAAGGGGTGGAAAATGCCCCCAGAAATAGATTACATAATGCCTTATTATCCTTGAATTTTCTTAACACTAATGAGAAATGAAGAACAGCAACAGAAAGACATTGGATAATGGAAAAGTCTACTGAACTAAATCAACCAGTTTATTTCAAGGATGTGCTGACCTCTCAATGGAAGCCAGGAGATGTGCTATGTTGGGGAAGGGGTTTTGCCCTTGTTTCCACAGGAGAAGAAAAATATTGGATATCATCAAAGTTAATAAAGGTTCAGTTTGAAGAGGAGAAATCTCTTGGAAAGGAGAAATGACACCTCATCCACAATGATGATAATTATACACGTGGTAAGAAAAACATATAGAATGGGGGCAGGGTTCTGTTCTTATCCCCGCAGGACAACACTCATCTTCAAAAAAAAATTCAAAGGACCCTGGATATTTGAATACTGACAGATGGAAAAAATTACTACCCAATATGGATCACCAAGAAAATCAAATAGGTTCTGTAAGTAATAATGTTTACATATATTTTTTGTTTATTTATATTCATAAGTTTATAGAGCTGGTTTTGGAGTTGGACTCTGGCTCAGTCCCTCTCTAATTTCAAGCCTGTTGTTAAGAGAAAAACCCAGAGTTTCTGTCTCATGTCAAGAGCCATGATATGGGACAGAAGGAAACAAGGAATTTAGAAAACATCTTCACTTTTCTTCATATCTAACATACCTTTCATTGAATATATGTATGTCTGTATATGTTTATATAATTAATGTTTAAGTTTTCCACAATGAACAATGAATTTTCCTGCAGTAATCTTTGAAGTTTCCAAGAAGAAGATGGGGCCCCATAACAACAACTCCACCTGGTTGATATGATGTCATAATAGTGCTACTACAAGATCTGTTTCAGGTACCAGCTGCACAAGATGGTTCCAACTTGGTTAGCTGAAATGGTGCACATCTTTTATAACATTCTGGCCAGACCTCCACAAAATACTCAGAGACTATTTGCAATCTTACTAGACATTAATCTTGAAATTTAACCATCATTTTACTTACAAAGGATCCCCCAGAAAGAATGTCGCCCCCATGACAGCTGGAAGTAATTCTAGAGGATGGCATCCCCTCTCCCAGCACAGTTTTTCCTCGGGTTTAGGGACATCATTTAGGGGTTGATTATAGTTGGTATACGGTTGAGGGTTGGGGGAGGAATTTTATAAACTCTGGGATCATTTTGGAAAAAAAGAGGGAAAATTGGATGATGGGCTAATAGATTGGTATTTGTGAGTTATTGTTTTTAGATAATTACATTGGCATAGATTCTTGTATATGGATCTATGTATATATGTAAAGTTAAATTATATTGAATATTGTATGCATGCATGCTTCTACCTCTGTTTAAAACATTTTTTATGTATTGATATATATATATATATATTTACCATGTTGCAGTGTACATTTCTATCTCTGATTAAGATACTTATATATTGTTTATGTATTGATATATATATATATATTTACCATATTGGAGTGTATACTTGTACATTGTTTACATTTGGAGGTCATTGAACTGATTTATTGCACAGTTGTTTATTCTCTTAGTCTTTAAATTAGATAGGTATTAAGAATTGTAGATCAATAGTCATCTGTTTGTCATATTTATAGTTAGACTAATCAGGTTCTTTAGATACATAGAGATTATATTCTGTATAAATAATCTTCAGCCTCTTCAAAGAGCTATGGAAAATGGCATTTAATCTAACTTGGAGTTCTGTGGTAGTGAGACACAATCGCTCCTGGCAACACTGATCTATTCCCGAGAGATTGTTGAGCACCGAAGGCACTCCACTTGGAGCTTTTCTTTTTCTTGGCAAAACTGGCCTCTGGGCAAGGAACTGCCCATACCTCAACTACTGACAAAATACATAGTGTCCGGAGATGGATAAGCAGGACTGTCAAATCTTGCCCAGACAGGGTAGTATGGTTTTGAAAAATTTCTTGCCTTTAAAAATAATCTGTCAGTTATTCTAGGCCTTAGCCAAAGTTGGTTGCTTCAACACTGCAAACGTGACTTTGGGTGATTGCCCAGGTAGCCAGTTGTCTCTGTGATTTGTTGCATAATTTGGAAGTTGTTTGATTGCACTTCCTAATTACTCAGGTAACATTATTTCCCTTCTCAGATCTTCGATGGGATTGAGGAGTAGATAAATGTAGTTACTTTCCTGTCATGATTTGGCCAAGTTATTTATTATACAAGCCTTAAACTAGTTAGAATAGGATATTTATTCTTATTGTATATAATTTCGTAGTAGGTTTAGGGTTTAGAACTCTCTTACTTAAACAAATGGGGGAGGTGCTGCAGGAGCTCCTTCTGCTCTTTCAGCCAATAGCCGATGAGATACCAGCCCACTGGGGCATGGTCTTTTTCTCTTTAAAAAGCAGCAGCAGCCCTCTGCTCACTCTCTCTTGCTCCAGTGACTAGACTCCTTTCCTGGCTGTCGTGTAGGATGGTGTTCTGTAAGTTTTTTCCCCTCAAATAAATAACTCTTTGAATCCAAACTGGTGTGGGGTTGTTTCTCACTTTACTTGCTAAAGAATTTAGACAGAGGATATGTGTCACAAAAAAAAAAAAAAAAAACAAGCCTAAGGATGCACTCCCTTCTCCTGGGAGGATGTCCTGCATTAGCATCCTGATCCATGTATGACTGAAGTTTCCCCTGCTTAGAAGGGGTTATTAAAAATATGGCCTGTGTGGCAGTGAGGTAGTTCAGAGGCCTCAGAGTATCCTGGACACTTGGTGTCCTGCAGTATCCGATAAGACAAAGCAGGTACTTGATATGGCAACTTTAGTTTGGAATTTCTCTGTGAATATGCAAATAAGAACTAATGTTACAGCTCCTTTCCAAGGAAAAGTATGTCGATTGATTGGATGTAAAGTTGTAGAATGCTTGTATAATGAATAGAGAAAAGGCACCATTTTAAGCTGCAGGAAACCAGTATAAGGAATGCACGTAAATTTTGCTTACCTGAATATTCACATGAGTTACAGGAATTGTATTCACTGGTATCTTTCCCAGGATGTCATATCAAAAATATTCTAAAATGCTTTCCTTTCCATCTTTTAATCAATTAGTGCTCTTCTGGCACTCATTCAATACAAAGCTAACTATAATTTCTTGTAGCATGAAGGACTCACTAGTATTATAGTCTCTCTCACCATCTGCTTTTGTGACATTTCTGACTGAAGCATGTGACTTTTATGAGGCAAGGTCAAGTTTCTACATAAAGTCCAACATCCAATGCCCAATGGAAAAGAATATGCAACAGGAAAATCCTTGGGATTGAAATAAGAGTTCCCAGTATCTTAGAACATACAGAAACCTGCCTTCTTTTAAAAAGAGAGCACTGGTGTAGACACAATGAATAACATCCTTTCTAGTTCACATGTCAGATGCAGTAAGACATAACTATTGCAATAAAAAAAAAAAAACTCAGGTGCATTCAGACCAGGGCTTGTAAGTGCAGAGTTCTGAGTCCTGCCTATCAAAATGCAAATCCAGTTCTAAGAAAGTCAAACAAGGGAAGGAAAGCAACTTCTTTTCAATGGTGTAAAATTAAAAGTTACTTTTATAAATAAAATGTTGATGGATAGTCAGGTGTAGGAATTTTGTAATGTTTTCATATTCACATGGAAGCTTGAGATAAAATTCTAATGTTTCAATTTGCTTTATAAATTTGCATTGTATCCAAAAATCTATTTTACTTATGCAAATAATAATATTTTCCTAATCTTTATATAAAGTAGTGTACATACAGTTTTTCTAAAATCAAAGTTATAATGAGGTTTGGACAAAGGCATCTCTTCTTTATGCTAAATATGATTGAGTAGCAGATGTTTCACTTGACAAAGAAAGAACCACCCATATAAAACGAAAATATTTCAATTAAATTCTTATTATAATTTTTTTCATTGAGGATTTGTTAAATAGTATTTCTTGTGCATTTTCCTTTATACTGTAAAACTTGTTATTTCTAAAAGGTTTATTCATTCATTCTCATATGTTTGTGTCTGTGTGTTTGTATGCATGTGAGTGTGTGTATATGTATACACCAATGTCTCTGTGTATGAGTGTGTGTGTGTATCTCTGTGAATATATGAGTATGAGTTTGTAAATATATGTGTGTGTGCTTCTGTTTTGTATATGTATGTGTGAGAGTGTATGCCTGTGAAGGCCAGCAGAGGGCGTCAGATCCTTTGGAGCTGGAGTTACAAGTAACTGTGAGCTACTTAATAGAGGTTCTAGGAAGAACTAAACTCTGGTCCTCTAAGAAAATAGTATTTTCTCTTAACCACTGAGCCATCTCTCCAGCACAGAAACTTGTTCTTGATACAATGAAATAGTCTGGATGCAAAACTAATCCCTAATACAAAATGAAAATCATTCTCCAGGCAAGGCTTGGTAAGGACCAGCACTTTCTGCTCTCTGGAAACAGTTGGAAAGAGGAATGAAATCACATCAGCTTTGGAAACCTTCTTTTTGCCTTTAAAGGACTTTGCATGGCCAAAAAGCTTGTGAGAATATTATTTCATGGCTATCTTTCTCCTTTTCCTCTCCTGGCATTTTGGTATTAAAATAATGCCATAAGGAATCACATGCTCATTAAAAACTGTATAAAATGAACCCATAAAATAGTAGATACATAGCATCTACTGTCACTATTTAATACATTATTCACATATTGCACACACGCACAAATTTTGTATCTGATCGTACATTCACTCATTAAGATTATATCATTACCATTTTCTAAAGCCACTCAAAAGTCCTCAATAAGAGAAATAAGTAATTACTGCATAATATTTAAGGCATCCACTACTAGATGATCAACCTATTCATAATATGTTAAGTAACTCTCAGCATCATGAATTTTTTCATATACGTTGTCTTAATTTCCCTTATCAAGTAATAGTTCTTCATGTCAAGAATTATTTCACCTGAAATGACAGATAATCTTAAGAATTTACTCAAATTGTTTTTCCTCAAAGGTCTGAGCACCTCATATTTCAATATCTATTCCTTCTACATGTCTGATACTGTCAATTCTTAATTTTTTAAAATTTCTCAACCAAAATCTTATCACTAGCTTTTTTCTGCTTTTCATGAGGAAATATGAGAGACATTTCATCACATTTTATTGTTTGATGTGGTTATTTTTCCTTTGAATATTTAATACTCTAGTATGTTGCTTCTCTTACCAAATTTCTGAATGTTTAATCAAAATATAATTATATCAATTCCCTCTTCCTTTTCCTCCCTCTAAACTCTGCCAATATGCCTCTCAAATGATGGCCTCTTTTTCTTTGATTGTCACATAGAGCAGTACATAAATATGTAAACACAACCTGCTGAGTCCATTTGGTGATGGCTATGTGTATATTTTCAAGTTTTGAATTTCACACTGAATTTTGTTTGCAGTATATTTTTGGTCATGTAATATTTTAATGCACATATACATTGTATAATGTGTATATCAGATGAGATACACCTGTCTTCTCAAGCATTTGTTTCTTTTTTATGGTGAAAACACCTTAGTCTCATACTCTTAACCTGTAGAATTAAAAGGAATAAATCCCTATCATTGAAATCTCCACCCTGTGGGTACTCAATATATTTCCACCATAGCTTGTAACTTATTAATTTTAGCTACTTAGTTTCTTTGCTGTTGTGATTTCTTCAGGCTTTGTGACTCCTGAGAAGCTTTTCATCATCAGCTAACAGCAGATAAATGTTCCCTTAGTTTTCAGTCTTTAATTTAAATTATAACTTTCTCCTATATACAATGTGAGAATGAGCATTAACTTTTTTCTCCAAGGTGATAGATAATGGTTCTTTAGAGCCCTTTAGTCAGCAGACTTGTGCATTTCTTTAGGAGAAAGCTTTCATTTGGGACACAGACCAAGCACAGCTCTCCCTGATTCTAAGCATGCTGCCTTTGTGAGACTCTCCTAGTGCACAGTCCACTCTTCCGAATCTCTTGTTGTTTCTAAACATCCAGAATTTTATTTAGTAATATTGGTAACACCTAGATCTTTTCCTCATCCTTAAGTAACTCAGGGTACCCTTGCCTTCCATTTATGGAAATGGAAGATGCCAGTTCTAACTTTAGTTTACTGAACATTTTAAATCTGCAGTGATAGAAAAGTGCCCCAGTGCACACACACTTGTACACACACACGCACACACTCCAGAGATTTTCTGTCTCCTCATATCCTGAAGACACCCTGTCTTGACACCCCTAACTGAGTTTTCAGGATCTGTCTGTCAGCCTCCTGCAGAGCATTGCTCTCCTGAAGCAGAGAGAGCAGTGGTCGCAGTTCTAGTCAACAGCTGCAGGGCACTGTATGCCCTGGGAAGCAAAAGGGGCAGAGCATCTATTCCTTTTTAGGGCCCCATGTCTCCCCAGTAGCAGCACATAGGAAATGAAGATACTGGCTATCATTCAAGGGAGCTCTTTTCTACAAGGTGAAGAAGGAGCTATGGATTTTGATGTTCTTCTCTCAATCACCCAATGGAGAAGCACTGGTTATTACACATCTCTGTAGTAAAGCTCACCAGGTTTACTATACTGTCAAATCCAAACACTGTTTCTAACTTGTCAAATGTCTATACGTTTGAGCTGCCTTTGCACTTTCAATGACTTTCTTCTTGAGATCTCTTTTACTTGACTTCCAGGAAACAATATTTACCAGATGCTATTTCAATATCCCTGACTTTGAAATTCTTTGTAGATTCTCCTTCATTTACCACCTTTCTGACCATATGATCTTATGCCCAGTCCTACAGCCTTCTCTTCTTTATTTACTTTTCGACATATTGTCCATTGGAATGGCACTATGAAGAACCAAGACTTCTTACCAACTGACAACACTAATTTTATCTTGAAAGTGCACACTGAAGCCTCAGGCAGCCCTTCAAAAAATTATAGCCTTGGTTAAGCCCTGAAGAGATTGGACTCTCACAGTCATCTGCTAGAACTTCCAATAAAGCTACTCCAAAATTCTGATCTACCAAAACTCTGTGAGATGAGAGATGATTAGTGTTGACATAACCAGTTATTGTGGAGCCATCTCTTCCAGCCCCTTCCTGATAGTTCTTAAAGAAATTAAAGACCATCTAAAGATTAGCTATGTAGCATAGAAAGGCAAAAATGTAATTACTCAAGGATAGAAGCAGGATATTAAAATATTAATTCAGTAAAAGAGCAATAAGAAAGAGATTAAAAATAAGGATAAAAATAAAAAATAGCTATCAAAAACTAGAAGCATCTCCTGTCAAAAATTATTTAAATCATAAGAGTTAAAGAAACACTGAAAAGCTAGAATGTATAGTAAATACAAAAGAAGTTAAAACAAATAAGTCCAACTGTATATCTATCTATCTATAATTTAATAAATGAAAATAACTTTAGGCATTGTATAAACAGATTTTTGAAATCTACTAAATGTTTATGAAAGATACAAATCATAAGGACTTAAGACTTAGGAGGTTTGACATAAAAGCTTGGAAAAATACAAACTATATGTATACTAATAAAAGTTTTAAGAAAGCCATATTACTTTAGACAATTAATCTTTAAGACCTAAGTTATTATCAGATGTAGAGTTGGTCGCTAACTAATAATAACTATTTAGTAACATAAAGAAAAAGCAATATAAATTTATATGAACCTAGTTAAAACAACATTATATACATGAAGAAATAATGGAATGTACAGAGATCTTTTTCAGTCTTCTACCAGATTTATGGATTTTAATATAACTTTATATTTTTTGCTGGAGCAATCATACAAAAATGAATAAAACTACAAAATAATCACTTGAACTAAAAACCTGTATAGAACTATGAATGCAGTAAAAAGCATTGATAGTTGTCTCAAAAGTAAAGGACTATTACATAAACTAGAGTATAAAGTAAATCTCAGTTCATTTCAAAGATCAACTTCAAACATGCAAAAATCAGTATGAAGGTGTAACATAGTATACATGTCTGTAAGTCTACACTTGGGAGGTTGAGAAAAGAGGATTGTGTGTCCCAGGCGCATGGAAACATAGTAAGACAAAAAAGTAAATCTCTGCATATTTCCCAAGCTTTTAGAGAGTTTTATGCAATGTAGTTTGATCATATTTGCCTCTCCTTACTACTCTTCCCAGATCCACCCTTTCCTTATACCTAACTTTGTGTTATTTTAAAAACAAAATCCCTTTAAAACCAATTTGTACTGTATAAATATTCATGCATGTGTGGTCTCCCACTAGATGGTGGTCAACTTATCAGGGACTGTGCTTTTAGAAAAGACTATCATCCTATCCCAAACACTAACACTTGCCATTCATTCTGTGACTAGGGTAGAGTCTGTGACCAACTCCCTTTTCCGTGATGGGATTTGGGCTGACAAAAGTTTTGTTCATAATGTTGTAATCACTGTGAGTTTATATGTGTAGCTATCCTGATGTGCAGATTATATTTCCTTGTAGTCATCCACCCTGTGGCTCTTTCATCCTTTCTACATTCTCTTCCACAATTATCCTTGAGCTTTAGGTAGGCAGATACAGTACATATGCTCCCCATTAGGGCTTAGCATTCTGTAGTCTCTTATTCTCTGTACTTTGATCAATTGCAGGTCTCTGTGTTAATCAGCATCTATTGTAAACAGAATCTTCTCAGATAAGAGTTGAGAGGTGCGTTGATCTAAGGATATAACAATAAATCACTGAGAGTCAGATTAATACTATGTCCATTTAGTAGCAGAAGACTAGAACCCCTACCACAGGGCCTTTGTCCTGTGTAACCAAAGGTTCCTGGCCTAATATTGGTGTCAGATACAAGTTTCATCTTGTGGAGTGGGACTTAAATCCAATCAAAATGTAATTGGTTACTCCCATGATGTTCATACCACCATTGCACTGGCTCTACCTGGCAGGTAGGTATGTCCTGCCAGGCTAGTCATTTTATACCTTCCTGGTTTCACAGCTGGGTAAGATTAATTATTAGATTATGCCTCCTGTACTTGCAAAGTACCCGTCAGCAATATGAAAGCTAACCAGGAGCAATGGAGTGTTCTGATTTGGGCCAGCTTGATTTATTCATTTTCTGTGATACAAGTATGTGGTAACTTCAGTAACATAGTCTTACCATTAAGTTCAGGAGGGTAGCTACGAGCAATGACAGCAGCCTGTAAAATTTAAAGGGTCCATAGGACCTCACTGGCCAACAACTTCAAAACAACTAACACATTCATGATATTTGACTTCTTATTTTTTCACCGATGGTGTCTAGTAGGACATTGTCACCCTTTTACAGGGTAACTCCACTTTACTCTCTCTCTCTCTCTCTCTCTCTCTCTCTCTGTGTGTGTGTGTGTGTGTGTGTGTGTGTGTGTTCATGTGTGTGTACTAAGAAGCTAGCTTCTACAGTAATAGATTTCCATGTGTCCTTTTCTAAAACTCTTTAGTATTATTTATCCTAGCTATTTAAAACCTCTCCATATACTTGGCAATGTTGACAAAATCTCATGGATCAAAGAAGTCAAAACAAAAATTATGATTAATAGACCATATATTAAAATTTGTGGCATATAGAGAAACCTGTTTTTCTAGAGAAAATTATGGGCATAAACTTTTGTAATGAAAAAAATTATGGGACATGAAATTAGAAAGGGAACTAAAGACTATGAAGACAGAAGAAGCCATTAAAGGGAGGAGAATAAAATAGGGGAAAA
>PVIU01016722.1:0-44123 GCA_004026605.1 Ondatra zibethicus | reverse complement strand
AGAAGTTCAAATGGCCAAAAGATACTTAAGGTCATGTTCAACTTCCTTAGCGATCAGGGAAATGCAAATCAAAACAACTTTGAGATACCATCTTACACCTGTCAGAATGGCTAAAATCAAAAATACCAATGATAGCCTATGCTGGAGAGGATGTGGAGTAAGGGGAACACTCATCCATTGCTGGTGGGAATGCAAACTTGTGCAACCACTTTGGAAATCAGTGTGGTGGTTTCTTAGGAATTTGGGAATCAACTTACCTCAGGATCCAGCAATACCACTCTTGGGAATATACCCAAGAGATGCCCAATCATACTACAAAAGCATTTGTGCAACTATGTTCATAGCAGCATTATTTGTAATAGCCAGAACCTGGAAACAACCTAGGTGCCCCTCAATGGAAGAATGGATCAAGAAAGTATGGAATATATACACATTAGAATACTACTCAGTGGTAAAAAACAATGACATCCTTAAATTTGCCTGCAAATGGATGGAAATATAAAACACTGTCCTTAGTGAGATATCCCAAACCAAAAAGATGATTATGGTATGTATTCA
This sequence comes from Ondatra zibethicus, assembly GCA_004026605.1. Taxonomy (NCBI): domain Eukaryota; kingdom Metazoa; phylum Chordata; class Mammalia; order Rodentia; family Cricetidae; genus Ondatra; species Ondatra zibethicus. The sequence continues at coordinate 43,565 of PVIU01016722.1, read as the reverse complement.
CTCATTAGTGGACCCTTTACATAAACAAAGAACATTAAGCTTAATGCTCACAAGCCTAGAGAAGCCAAATAGCAAGGTGAACCCAAAGAAAAACATATATAGATCCTCCTGGAAATTGGAAGCAAACAAGATCGCCAGGCAAAGATCGGAGGCATGGGAATGGGAATAGGGGTGTGGGTGAGGGGGGTGGGTGAAAGGGAGAGAGGGAGGGAGAAGGGAGAAGGGATGGACTGGGGAGAACTTGGGGGAGTGGGAGGGTGGACATGGAGAAAGGGTGGATATTGGAGAAGGGAATAAGATATCTACATTAAGGGAGTCATTTTAGGATTGACAAGAGTCTTGGCTCTAGAGGGGATCACAGGTGTCTACGGGGATGTCCCCAACTAGGTACTTGGGCAGCAGAGGAGAAGGTGCCTGATCTAGCCTTGTCCCATAGTCACATTGATGAATATCTTGATCATCACCATAGAAATTTTGTCCGATGGATGGAGATAGAGACAGAGACCCACATTCACATCAGAGCAATGGACTGAGCTCCCAAGGTCCAGTCAAAGAACAGAAGGTGGGAGAAGATGAGCAAGGAAGCTGGGACCGGGAGAGGCTTGTCCACCAACCTAGACAGTGTGCCTGATCTAATGGGAGCTCTCCAAATCCAGCTGGACCAGGACTGAATGAGCATATGATCAAACCAGAATGTCTGAATGTGGCTGTGAATGGGGGCTGACTGAGAAGCCAATGATAATGGCACTGGGACCTATCTCTTCCGCATGTATTAGGTTTTTGGGAATCTAATGGAGGCTCACCTTCCTAGGCTCGGATGGAGAGGGGAGGGCCTTGGGCTTCCCACAGGGCAGAGTACCCTGCTCCCTTTTAAGGAAGCAGTGGGAGGGAGGAGGGGTAGTGGGGGAGCAGTAGGGGACTGGGAGAAAGGGAGGAAGTGTAATTTTTTTGAATGAAAAATAAAAGAATATTTAAAAAAGAAATATTGATGAGTGGCAGTATGCAGTTTATGGTATTTTTAACTGAAAAATGTAGTAGTGTAAGTTTATTGCATACAAAGTGATACTCACAATGTGTAGTTCTTCAGACAAAATAATTAACACACCCATCTACCTATTTCTCTATCCGTTTTATGGTGAGGCATTTCAAACTATCTCTAAATTATCTCAAGTTACTCAGCCTGTTCAGATTCACTCAAAATCTCTACTGGTATGTGAGGTGTGGAGAAGGAACTGGAGTTGTTGTCCAAAGAGAAATAAAATTTGTGACTAATCTGTCATTCCTAGCTTGAAGGCTGAAAATAATTTGTGGAATAAAAGGAGTATCTAGAATAAAAGCACGAGCAAGAAGAGAAATGAAGAAAAAAATAAGCAAGGAAAGGAGGTAGGAGAAATGAAGAAAGAGGGGACATTAAGAACAGAAAGGGAATAATAAGGAATGAAGGAAAGGGTAGAAGGAAGGAATAAATGCCCCAAACAGGACTCAGCAGCACAGTTGACTGAGATCTGGCCCACCACCTAGGCTCACATTAATGCCTGAGGGCCATTGATGGTTGAGGGATCAGACACTTAAAAAAAAGAATCCCACACTAACTCAGAACTAAGAAATAGACCAGCATTTATTAAGGGGTAAAACTTACACAGTCAGGATTCTCTGCTTGAACGATGGACGAAGATCAGATCCATAGCAAATTGAACAGCAAAACGGGGCCAAGGAGGAGGAGAGAAGGGTCGAACATGTTTCTGCATCTGGTTAAGTAGTCTATGAGGCCATGCCCCAGTAGGTGCATAGTTACTAGCAATAAACCTTCCCACAGCACCTCCCCCTTTTGTTTAAATGAGAGAGTTCTAAGGCTACCATAAAATTGTATACAAGAAGAATAAATATCCTATTCTAAATAGCTTAAGTCTTGTATAATAAATAACTTGGCCAAGTCATGAGAGGAAAGTAACTACATTTATCTAGTCTTCAACCCCACCGAAGATCCGAGAAGGTAAATAATGTTACCTGCGTAATTAGGAATTGCAATCAAACAACTTCGAAAACATGCAACAAATCACAGAGACAACTGGCTACCTGGGCAATCACCCAAAGTCACATTTGCAGAGTTGAAGCAACCAACTTTGGCTAAGGCCTAGAATAACTGACAGATTATTTTTAAAGGCAAGAAATTTTTCAAAACCGTCTTACCCTGTCTTGGCAAGATTTGACAGTTATGCTTATCCATTTCCGGATACTATATATTTTGTCAGTAGTTGAGGTATGGGCAGTTCCTTGCCCAGAGGCCGGTTTTGCCAAGAAGAAGACAAGCTTCAAGTGGAGTGTCTTTGGTGCTCAGCAATCTCTCGGGAATAGATCGGTGTTGCTAGGAGCACTTGTGTCTCACTACCACAGAACTCTAGGTTAGATTAAATGCCATTTTCTACCTCTTCTTTGAAGAGGTTGAAGATTATTTATTTATATAGAATATAATCTCTATGTATCTAAAAAACCCAATTAACTATAAACATGACAAACATAGATGACTATTAATCTATAATTCTTAATCCCTATCTAACTTAAAGACTAAGACAATAAACAACTGTGCAATAAATGAGGACAATGACCTCCAAATGTAAACAATGTACAAGTATACACTACAATATGGTAAATATATATATCAATACATAAACAACATATAAGTATCTTAATCAGAGTTAGAAATGTACACTGCAATATGGTAAATATATATATATATATATATATATCAATACATAAAAATGTTTAAACAGAGGTAGAAGCATGCATGCATACAATATTCAATGTAATTTAACTTTGTATCCATATACAAGAATCTATGCCAATGTAATTATCTATAAAAAATAACTCACAAATACTGATCTATTATCCCATCATCCAACTTTCCCTCCTTTTTTTTCAAAAAGATGCCTGAACTTAAAAAATTCCTCCCCCAACCCTCAACCATATATCAATTATAATCAACCCCTAAATGATGTCCCTAAACCTGAGGACAAACTTTGCTGATAGAGGGGACATTGTCCTCTAGAATTACTTCCAGCTGTCATGGGGCAACATTCTTCCTGGGGGATCCTGTGAAAGTAAAATGATGGTTAAATTTCAAGATTAATGTCTGGTAAGATTGCAAATAGTCTCTGAGTATTTTGTGGAGGTCTGGCCGAAATGTTGTAAAAGATGTGCACCATTTCAGGTAACTAAGTTGGAACCGTCTTGTGCAGCTGGTACCCAAAACAGGTCTTGTAGTGGTGCTGTCACTATCAGAACATCATATCAACCAGGTGGAGTTGTTGTTATGGGATCCCATCTTCTTCCTGGAAACTTCAAAGATTACTGCAGGAAAATTCATTGTTCATTGTGGAAAACTTAAACATTAATTATATAGACATATACAGACATATATATTCAATGAAAGGTGTGATAGATATGAAGAAAAGCAAAGATGTTTTCTAAATTCTTTTTTCCTTCTGTCCCATATCATGGCTCATGACATGAGACAGAAACTCCAGAAATTCTGGGTTTTTCTCTTAACAACAGGCTTGGAATTAGAGAGGGACTAAGCCAGAGTCCAACTCCAAAACCAGCTCTATATACTTATGAATATAAATAAACAAAAATATATATAAACATTGTTATTTACAGAACCTATTCAATTTTCTTGGTGATCCATATTGGGTAGAAATTATTTCCATCTGTCAGTATTCAAATATCCAGGGTCCCTTGAATTTTTTGAAGATGAGTGTTTTCCTGCAAAGACAAGAACAGAACCCTGCCCCCATCCTATATGTTTTTCTTACCACCTGTATGATTATCATCATTGTGGATGAACTGTCATGTCTCTTTCCAAGAGGTTTCTCCTCTTCAAACTGAACCTTTATTAATTTTGATGGTATCCACAATTTTTCTTCTCCTGTGGAAACAAGAGCAAAACCCCTTCCCCAATGCAGCACATCTCCTGGCTTCCATTGCAAGGTCAGCACATCTTTGAAATAAACCGGTTGTTTAGTTCAGCAGACTTTTTGATTATCCAATGTCTTTCTGCTGCTGTTGTTCCTTTCTCATTAGCATTAAGAAAATTCAAGGTTAATAAGGCATTATGTAATATATTTCTCAGGGCATTTTCCACCCCTTTCTGTTTGTTTAACATATCCTTTATAGTTCGAATTGGTCTTTCTATGACTGCTTGACCTGTAGGATTGTATGGTATACCTGTAACATGCTTAATATTATAATAAGCAAAAAAACGTTTCAATTTCCTAGAGATATAAGCTGGACCATTATCTGTTTTATTTGTGCAGGTATACCCATGAAGGCTATAACTTCTAATAAATGTGTGATTACTGAATTAGTTTTTTCTGAGCTTAAAGCAGTTGCCCATTGAAAGCCTGAATAAGTGTCAATGGTGTGATGTACATATTTTAATTTTCCAAATTCTGCAAACTAGAACACATCCATCTGCCAGATTTCATTCCTTTGAGTACCCTTCACATTGGTCCCTGCAGATAGCAGTGGTTTGGTTATATAAAGAGCAAGTAGGGCATCTCTTTCTAATCTCCTTAGCTTGTTGCCATGTAATGGAAAACTCTTTCTTTAAACCTTTGCTACTGAAGTAATTTTTTTAAATGAAATTCTGTGGCCTACAACATGTTTCTAATCAACAATTGATCAATTTCTGCATTACCTTGTGCTAGAGGACCTAGAAGACCCATGCAGGATAAGATGTGTGTTATGTACATCGGACAAAGCCTATTCCTGATTATGTCTTGTATCTGTATAAACAGTGAAGTCTACTCTGTATCATCTGGTATAAATTCAGTGATTTCAATATACAAGATAACTCTTTCTGCATATTGTGAATCTGTAACTATATTAAGAGGTTCTTTAAAAATCCCTTGGCACCATAAGAATGGCATATAATTCTGCCTTCTGGACAGAATTATAAGGGCTTTATTCCTCCTTACTCAATTTGTCTGATTTGTAACTTGTCTCCCCTGATTTATTACCATCGGTATAAAATGTATGGGCTTCAGTTATTGGAGCATCACATACAATTCAAGGAAGAATCCAAGAAGTTCTCTTTATAAGGTTAAGTCTACCGCTTTTGGGATAGTTGCTATTAATTTCTACCAAAAAATTAGCACAAGCCCTTTGCCATGGTTCATTGTTTTCCCATAACTTTTTTATTATATTAGTAATAAAAAATAACTTTTTTATTACATCAGCAGTGAAAAGCACTATAATTTCTGCTGGGTCTATGCCTTCTAGTTGACAAAGTCCCAGTTTACCTTTTGTAATTAATTTAGAGAACTTTTCTACATAAATTTTTAATTTTTTACTTTGTTTCTGTGGTAAAAAGATCCATTCTAAAATAATATCTTCCCTCTGCATTAAAATTCCTGTACGAGAAATTCTGGAAGGCAATATAACTAGAATACAACTAAGATTTGGATTCACCCTATCCACATGTGCCTCCTCAACTATTGCCAGTTCCTTTTCTGCTTCAGCTGTTAATTCTCTGGGACTATTCAAATCTTTATCACCATCTAAGGTTTAGTTTAAATGAATGATCAGATCAGGTGTTATTCCAACAGCTGGTCATAGACTGGAAATGTCTCCTAACAATCTTTGAAAGTCATTAAGTGTCCGTAATCGGTCTCTCCTAATTTGTGCCTTTTGTGTTCTAACTTTCTGTAAACCTATTCTGTAACCTAGGTAATTAACAGAATCTCCTCTTTGAATCTTTACAAGAGCAATTTTTAATCCCCATTTAGGCAAAACTATCTTTACTTCCTCAAACATTCTTTCTAATATATCTATGTTTGAATCAGATAGCAAAATGTCATCCATGTAATGGTAAATTGTAGACTTAGGGAATTGTTTACAAATTTTTTCCAATGGCTGACTCACAAAGTATTGACACAGGATTAGGCTATTGAGCATCCCCTGTGGGAGGATAGTCCATTGGTGGGAGGATAGTCTCCTAGTAGGCTGAGAGTTATTATAAGTATGCACTGTGAAGGCAAATTTTTCTCTATCCTTTTCTGTAAAGGTATAGTAAAGAAGCAATCCTTTAAATCAATAACTATAAAAGCCCATGCTTTTGGTAACAGAGAAGGCAGAGGAATTCCAGACTGTAGAAGGCCCATAGGTTGAATTACCTTGTTTACAGCCCTTAGATCTGTCACCATTATCCATTTACCAGATTTCCTTTTTACAACAAACACAGGAGAATTCCAAGGGCTTGTTGACACTTCAATATGTTGAGCATATAATTGCTCCTGTACCAATAGTTCTAAAGCCTGCAATTTATCTTCAGCTAGAGGCTATTGCTTAACCCATATTGGCTTCTCCATTAGCCATTTTAAAGGTAGGACTGTTGGTACCTCTAAAAGTTTGTTAGTTGCTTTATGTTCTTGTACAGCCTGAATGGCTGGTGACCTTTGTGCATAGTACCTTATTGCATCCTTCCCAGAATTATGAGTTCCTGGGATGGCAGGACTGCTAATCTGGGTATTCCATTGCTGTAGCAGGTCAAAGCCCCATAACTTTATTGCAATATCAGCTACATATGTCCTTAGTTTTCCTCTTTGACGTTCTGGCCCAATACAGTCAACCCATCTTGTGCTTTGTTTAACTCGAGATATGGTTCCAATTCCTAGTAATTGAACATCTACCTCTTGAAGGGGCAAATTTGGATGCCAAAATTCTGGAGTGATGATACTCACATCCACTCCTGTGTCTATCAAGCCAACAATCACACTTTCATTTATACGTATTCTCAGCTTTGGTCTCTGATCATTTATGGACATTTGCCAAAATATACGCTTCTTATTTCCTAATTGAATTTCTGACTTATCCTCCAAATTTGAGCCATCATTTAGAACCTTATGGTCTTGCTTAGAAGGTTCTAGAGTTTTTAACTTTCCTGGTGTCACACGTCCTCCATAGTTACTGGGAATGACTGGGCCACTTCTGGCTTGGGGGCCTGTGAGAGACCCCTCAGGAAGTTTCCAAATGGTATCGGGTTGCCTTGTCTGTCTGTTGTTGATCTGCATACATTGGTCCAATGTCGTCCTTTACCACACCTCCTACATATACCTGAAGGCTGAGGTTTCCTATTTTTTGCCATTCCCAGATGAGGTATTATTCCTAGACAACAGCCCTCTGCACAACCAGGAAAAGAATCTGGTAGCCAGAAGCGGATTCTGAAGCAAGAGAGCAAGTGCACGTCTACCGCTGCTTTTTCAAGCCAAATAGACCACGCCCAAGTGGGCTGGTATCTTAAAGGCTATTGGCTGAAGGAGTGGAAGGAGCTCCCGCAGCATGAAATGCCCCAAACAGGACTCAGCAGGACAGTTGTGGTTGTACTAGATGAATTTATGTTCTGAACTTCAGTCTTAAGGAGACCAGAGTTTGTAACAAAGTGATATGACATAAACCCATAGTAAAAATTAGATTGTCCCCATAAACATTGCATCTCTTTTCTTTTACTGCCTGAATGTGTAAGTGTGTAGTAGAAAAAAAAGAACATTTAATTTTTACAAAATTAAAAACATGAAAATTTTGAACTTGAGGTGAACCAGGAAAGCAAATTCCAAGATGAAAATCATCCTCAGTGGTTCAGCTGAGCATAGCCTTCCTTTACTTCTCCCTTCCTCCTATCTCTCTTCTTCCATATCTGCTCTGTTCACTAGTGGCATGGTATGATACACATGAACTTCTGTTTTGATGATGATTTTGATTAAACCATAATTCTAATTTTTTTTAACTCTTAAATATTTTCTGCTTTTACTGACATTGGATGGATTTTAAAGATGATGCATGTTGTAAGAGGAACATGATTCTCAATGCAAAAATATAAATAGCCAAGCTAAAGAGACCTTTGATCAACATCCCTGTAAAATAATATCCAAGATACCCCTCTCATTATGTAGAGAAAAATACACTTTGTGTTTTTACAAGACAAAAATTGGAGCGTCTTCATTCAACTGCATTACCTAGGAATAACATAGCATAATGCAATTGGTGGAGTAACATTGAAAACAACTTTATAATGAGTTTGCCTCCTGGGATAATTTAGTTTCAGTGAGGAATCAGTCATCTACATACATATTTTCTCTACATAATGCAATTTTCTGTACATAATAGGAAAATGTTATAGTGATTTATTCTGCTCAATAGACTCAAAATGCACTAAATATATTACAGTGCATAATTACAGTCTTAGTATTCAGACTTTCCTAAAAAGTATAGATTAATAAGATTTTAACACACATATATTATAGTTTAAAAGTCAAGATACTTATTTATAATATTTACTATATGATACATATAGGCAAATAACAAAAAAATTCTCCCAGGAAACAGAAACTTTTAAAAGGTTTTATCACTTATGAAAATTACTTAAGTGACTCTTTTTAGGAAAGCCATCTTTCCTAAAAAGTTTCATAGTGTTCATGAAATCTGAACTCTTTTCTTAACAGGTTCAGGTAGTACTATATATGTTCTGGCCTTAGACAGACATTCTGCAGGATTAGCAATATCTTGATTATTATCAATTTTAGTTATATAATTTTATTCTATTAGCTTACAAAGAATTAGGTTTCATTGAGAATATTTTTCAAACAATTTGTTTTCGTTGATTGTTTCTTCCCTCTCTTTCTCATCACTCTGTATGGGCCCACCTACCACCTAGTATACCAGGCCTTCTTTTATGCCACCAACAAGCTCCCAAATCATTATACGGAGACTTCTTATTAGTTATGAATGCTCAGTCTTATCTTATGCTTACTCCACTAACTTTTATAACTTGCCATGTTTCTCTTCATCTATGTTTTGCTTGGGGATTTTACCTTTCTTTCCTTCTGTATATTTTACTTTCACAGTTTCTTGTGTCTGTCTGACTGGCTTCTGGCCCAGGGTGTGTCCCTCTCTTTCTCCCTTGTTCTCTCCATTCCTCTTCTCTCTCTAACCTAGATTTCATCTCTTAATGTCAGCCCCACCTATTCCTCTCCTGCCTAACTATTGGTCATTCAGCTTGTTTTTAGACCAATCAGGTGCCTTAGGCAGGCAAGGTGAAACAAATATAGCAATCTTTCATAGTTAACAAATTTGCAGCATGAACAAATGCAACAGGTTAAATAAATATTCTACAACACCCTAGTCTATATTTTATACTTTTTCTAACATTTTATAACCTCATGGTTACTCCATTTTGCCTTGGAGGAATGCTAACTGTTATTTTGCTGTAGATCAGTGGTTTTCAACCTGTGGATCATGACCCCTTTGGGGTCCCATATTCAGATAGCCTGCATATCAGATATTTACGTTATAATTAATAACAGTAGCAAAATTATAGTTATGATGCAGCAATGAAATAATTTTATGGTTGGGAGTCACCACAATATGAGGAACTGGAATAAAAGGGTCACAGCATTATAAAGGTTGAGAACTACTGTTCTAGAAAAAGAGATGGGAATTTTGGATCTCCTTTTTTACCTATAATTTCTTATCACATTTAACCTTTTCTCATAATCCTTCTGCTCTTTTCAGACTCTCTAGTTTCCTGTAATAGCATCCCTTTGAGTTTCACAATCTTGTCCCCTCTCACAACTCCTTATCTTCATATATACAAACACAAAAAGTTGAGTTCTACATATGAGAGGGAACATAAGATATTTGTCTTTCTCGACCTGGGTCACCTTGCTTAACACAGTAATCGCCAGTTAAACTCCTTTTCTTGCAAATTTCATAATTTCATTTTTTAAATAAGTCAGTGGAATACCACTTTGTATATTTGTGATAATTCCATTCTTCTTTAGAGGGACATCTAGGGCTGTTCCATGTCTTTGCTATTGTTGAATAGCACAACAATAAACATGGGTTTCAGTATCTAGCAGTTTTTTGGTACATGCTCAAGAGTGGTATGTTTGGATCATATACTACAGGAAAGGGCCTCATTTCCACTGTCCAGTTGTGAATATCTTCAGCATGAATATTCTATTTTATATTCCAGCTTCATACTTACCATGGCAAAACAGAGTTGCTAAGGAATTCTGATGATTAATCTGAGGATTGACTATATTTTTAAATCACACTGATATGTTGGAAACTGTAAAAAGTTATGGAAAAATGCCAAAACATTATTACAGGATTTTTGCATTCATATACTGAAAAAATAATGGTGAACTACTTTAGGACAGGCAGAATATAAGATGTTGGAAAGAAAATTAATCAAAATTAAAGGTATGTAAACAAAACCTATATGGGAGCCTATGATCTTGCACACAATAATTATAGTGCATAGTAGAACACATGTAGAATGAAATAATGGAAAGATATTGGGGTTGTATATTTAAGCAGGGATCTTGGTAGGGCCTGAGTGATTGGAAGACATATGGTGTGGTTTAGCCAAAATAAGGATTATAAATATGCTTTATGAAAAATCATTAATTTATAAGCTAATGAAAAATAATTTTAAGAAGGCACTTAAACAGATGTATTGCACATGGGTAAATAGTGATATTTCCAGAACATATAAGTTACCATATGAAAAATATCTGTACCAAATACTGGCTGCCTCCCTACCAGTTATTGGTCCAAAAGGTGCCAGAGGCATTGAAAATTACAGTCATAGTTGCCCATGATAACTAGATTATTAGTACACATTGCTGAAAACAGAACCTAGAAGAATAAATCTTGAGATGAAAAGGAAATATCTTCCAGATTGTTTTTATAGTATCAAACTTCTATCCAGTCTTCTTGGAAGAAAGTCATCAACTTCTAGCAAGCTGTACCAAATGCTAGAAGCTGAATGCTAGAATTCTGACTTGCCAGGCAAAATGTAATAAATGCTACTAAAATGGCATGGCTATTATAGTGTCACCAGCTACTTTCTGCTTGTAGTTGAGACCTTATTCACAGGAAGAAATTCACGTTTGGTACTGTGAACCTATTGGAAAGCACATGTCTGATGATGTCATGGGTCCCAGATAGATACCTACTATTGATATTTGCATAATTGTTCATCTTGCCAACTGCCTTTTAAGTATTTATATTTATATCCATGGATTTGTGCTAACCTCCAACATGGTCAGAGAAACTTCTTCTTCTTTTTTTTTTTTTTTTTGCAATGGGTAATGCAGAGTTTTATAATAGACAAAAGTGCTGATTATAAGTGAGTATTTGGGTTCATCCACGGGGAGGGGGTATCTATATCAGTCTCTTCCTACTTAAGGCTCAAGAAATTTCATCAAAGAAATCCCCTGCTTTTATCTGAGGTGCTAATGACAGTTGATGGCTCCTAAAGGAGAGTCAGTTTTTCAGAGGGGGCTGTGACTGCAACTAGGTACTCAAGCCTCAGTGGATGTCCGTACATTCCTGTACATATGAATAGAAGTGACTGTATTCACTAGGTTATTAATATTTTTAAAAAATGGAAATTGAAATTGGGATGTTGACTTATTGGCAGTCATAGAGGGAACTGAAGGGAGGTACAGAAGAGTAGATGTGATCAAAATATATTATATACATAAATAAAAATTAAAAGATAAATACAAATGTTATTTTCAAAAGTAACACATTGATTATAGTTTCATTTTTCCACATGAGATACAAATATTTATAATAGGACATAAATATGTCCCAGTCATCTAAGACCCATTTACTGTCCTTGGGTATATTCTCTGCAAAGCTCTACAGACCTCTAGAGTTGCTACAACAGTTAAAGTTTTTACTGTTAATACTATTACTGGCCTCCTTTACAGAGAGTCAGGTTTTGGAGATTAACCTAAGATGGGATAATTGGTTTCAGCCTCACTTTTATTCTGTTCACATAAACGTTGTTTATGTCCTGATTATGTTATACCATTTCCTATTTTGATGAAGAATATTATAGTTTAAAAGCCGATTTAGATGCTATTTCATGAACTGAGAAATTAGCATGTTGATGTGAATTAGTTCATTTGTTCCTTATTAGGTGCAGAATAGAGATAGAGTGAATTAAAATGTTGGGTATACCAAGTAAAATAGTAGCTGAATTTTTAAAGCATTTACTTAAATTTCAGGTATAGCCAATGATTCCCAGTTAAATAGTTTGTGCATCTGTGTCTGTGCATCTTATTTTGTTTTTATTTAGTTCTTAAACTTTAGAGGCATCATTATCTATGTTAACAGATGGAAAACTTGAGAAAAAGATAGACTGAACATAAAGGCCAAGTATATAATAAAAGTAATCATTATAGAACTTGTGTCCTTAGAACACATCTTTGATGAGTAATATTTAATTTTTCATTAGTTTACATGGAACAATTGTTCTGTACAAAGAAATTACTAGGCTTCAATTCAACATATGGGTATGTCTTAAAACTAAAATAAATCCGATTATTATATTCAAGGTTTTTGTTGATTAAATAGTCAATCTTATTGATCCTTACTGACTGACTTATTGAAATCCAAAACCTATAAGACTTATGTTCTCTTAAAGTCACACTAATGAGAATCAGAAAACTAATAAAAATATAATCAAATTATTTATAAATAGAGAAATGGTAAGTGGATATAAAACACAAATACTATCTGAGGATGGCACCTTTTTCAACAAAATAAAATATACTAGTGGTGTTTAAATATGTATTAATAATGAAAGAAGAGAGTTCTATTGCAAATAGCTTCTTATAATACTTTAAGGTATCTAATAATATAAGAGAAACTAGATTTTCAGATATGAACACTTGAAAGCTAGCTCACTGATCAGTGGATATTGTTGAACTTATTTATCATTTGTTATTATTCTATATATGAATATATATACATGGTTTGCATTATATATGTAATGTATTAACATATAATTATGTATTATGATATCCTACCAACAAGAAATTTTATGTAATATTAGTACTAGGATTCTGGTATATGGCACAGTATGTCAATGTCTATAATCTTTCAGTTTTCCAGGAAAAGTGCAGAAGTCCTGGAAGAAAGGAGGCTAGGTATGATGGGACATACCTATAATACAAATATTAGGGAGGCAGAAGAAGGAGCATTATGAATTTGAGGCCATCTTGGAATATGTAGACAGGCAGAAAAATAATAAAACATTTTTTAAGGAATAAAAAAGAAAAGGGAATCTATAAATATTAAACTTTCAAGACAAGCCCAAGTGCCTTTTTTGTTCCTTGATTCCTTATGGCAATTAATCAACACAGAGAAAAAATAATTTTGTTTAATGAGAGTAACTGAAACTCAAAATGCTGAGCATCTAGCAAAAGTAGAAAGAAATGAAGCCACCTTCTATGACCAGCACCCCCCAAAAAAATACTATCACAATTTTCTGTTCATTAATTTCCTCCTTGTTAAGATATGTCGATTTACTTTATTTTATTGTGAATCTTCTGGTGAGATTCTTGAAACTAGAATCATATGTGGTCCATTAGTCTTTATATACATAGGGAAATATAAACCTGGTTTTGGGGAGGTGTTACTCTTTTTTACCATCACTAGGTTATGTTTATTCAAACATGTCAGAAATATGATGGCTAAGAATCTGAGGATGGGAAGGAAATTGTCATATGGGAAGTAAAAGGGTTGTCCAAAAAAGTAGAGTCTCAGTCCTGTTTATACCTAAGAATTGCAATATTTAAACAAAGAACAAACAGAGAATTCAAAAAGAGAAAGTGGGGCTACTAAATTTGAGGTGTGGGGCCTGGAGTATACATAGTATATTTGGGAAAAAGGTGGGACACTATCAAGTACGTATTTTCCTTATCCATTCTTTGGTTGAGGGGCATTTAGGTTGTTACCAGGTTCTGGCTATGATAAATAATGCTGTTGTGAACATATTGGAGTACATGTCTTTGTGGTGTGATTGAGCATCCTTTGGGTATATACCCAAAAGTGGTATTACTAGGTCTTGAGTGGTGTAGGAGGTCCTTTTGTATTTGTGTTTTTTTTTTTTTTGGTTGAATAAAGAAACTGCCTTGGCCTTTTGATAGGGCAGGACTTAGATAGGCGAGGAAAAGAGAACAGAATTCTGGGAAGAAGGACAGACAGACAGACACTATGGTTTTCCTCCCCAAGATGGACGCTGGTTAGACTCATGACGGTAAGCCACAGTCAAGTGGCTATACACATTAATGGAGATGGGTTAAATTAATATGTGAGAGTTAACCAATAAGGGACTGGAGATAATGGACCAGGCAGTATTTAAATAAATACAGTTTCTATGTAATTATTTCAGAAGTTAAGCTAGCCGGGTGGGACAGAACAAGGGGCCCTACGCCAGACGGATGGGAGCCGGGCTGGACATGACTATGGCCCTCCCGCTCCTTTTACTACACTTGAGGAAGGTTGTTTCCTAATTTTCTGTGAAATCACCATACTGATATCCAAAGGGGCTGTATCAGTTTGCAATGCAGAAATGTTCCCTTTACCCCACATTCTCTCCAGCATATGTTGTCATCAGTGTTTTTGATCTTGGCCATTCTTACAAGTATGAGATGGAATTTCAGAGTTGTTTTGATTTGCATTTCTCTGATGACTAAGGATGTTGAGCATTTCCTTAAGTGTCTTTCAGCCATTTTAGATTCCTCTGTTGAGAGTTCTCTGTTTAAGTCTGTACCCATTTTTTACTGGATTATTTTGAGGTTCCTCAATAAAAAAAAGCCTCCAGAATAAGACCCAGCTCTTAGGTTATATCCAAGGGAGAGGAAAACTTTAGCTCATCAAGATACTAGCACTTCCAAATCATTTCAGGACTATTAACAGTTGCTGAAGTACAAAATCAGCAAGTGCCCTGTGAGTGTGGAATTTTGGAGACATGTGATGTATTTACATAATGGATTGTGAGTCATTCTCAAAGAATGACAAAATCCCATTATTTACAGCATCACAAACACACAGAGACACACATGTGCACACACACATACACACAGAAATATTATGCCACGTATGTTAATATTATGTTAACCAGACATAGAACCATAAATACTACATATTATTGCTCATTTGTGGAAACTGATAAATAAGTTTTGTACAACAGGTTGAGTAGTGGCCAATACCACCTGAGAAGCAAGGGTAAATGGAAAAAAATAAATAACCAAAATAGTGTGGAGGAGTTACTCTCAGTTCTTCTTTAACAAAGAAAATAAACTATAGAAAGTCTATCTTTAAAAATGACGAGAAAATATGAAATTGTACACTTATGAAATTAGTATTAGAAGAGACAGAAATTTTCATATTCTGATCTGATTGTCAGACAATGAATGCTTGCATTGAATTAGCATAATGTACCCCACAGAGATCTATAAATATTATGCTTAAAGATTTTTTAAATTTCTTCTCAGCCGAGTGGTGGTGGCGCATGCCCTTAATCCCAGTGCTCCAGAGACAGAAGCAGGTGGATCTCTATGAGTTCAAGGCCAGCTTGGTCTACAGGAGGTAGTTCCAGGATAGGCTCCAAAGTTACAGAGAAATCCTGACTCAAAAATCAAAAAAAAAAAAAAAAAAAAAACAAACTTCTCATGGTCTCTGTGTTAAATAGGAAAAAACAGTGCTACCTTTTGTAAGAATTCCTCATTGCCATGAAAAGAAGGAAAAAAGAGTCATAGAGATTACATGCTTTGCCACATTAAGAAAAAAATTTAATCAGCCACCATGTGTTTTTACTTGTTTGCCAGTATCGCATCACTGCAAATGGCTCAGTTCCAGTTGGAGAGTGGCCATTGAACTTATTTCAGAAATAAGACAAATCTAATATTTCACACATATCTGTTGTTTGGCGAATCTAATACCTCATTCTGTCAAAAGCTTATGTAGTAAAATGTCATAACAATCACCAGAAAGTTGGGGGAAAGCTTAGAAAAAGAGAACCAAATCATTTCAAAATGTTTCTTGATGTGATAAAATATTCATGCAATACTCATGGCCCATGTAAATTACAGATCTAAAATGGACCTAAAGTATAATCTAGCTAGTCCTAACGATGATAAAGCTTTGGGTATAATATTCTAGAACACTGCTACATCATCTCAGAGGTTCAGTCATTTTAGACACATCTACTAACTGACCATCAATTAGCTGAAAATTAAATAATGTATTGAATAATATTACATAGGAATTATATTTACCTCACAAATTTTTATGAGTATAAAATATCTTATAGTTTATTGAAAATCAGAGAAAGCTATGACTTCACACTACTCAAGTCTACAGTAGAGAAAGAAGAGGACATATTTTTGAGACCAATTAGGAAAGTTTTTGGTACATTGGTACACTTATTTAACTTTGGAAAAACTCTATAATGAGTATTATAATTATCCCTCTTTTGAGGTTTTCCCATACTGTGTCCCCTCTGTCAGTTACCCTCCAAATCTACTTACAGAAAGATGACACCATACTATTTTAGATACTTCATTATTTATCATGATACACACCAGATCTCAGATCTTTCCCCATTGTTCATCTTTTCTTTCTTTTTTTTTTTTTTGGTTTTTCAAGACAGGGTTTCTCTGTAGCTTTTAAGAGCCTGTCCTGGGACTCGCTCTGTAGGCTGGCTTTGAACTCACAGAGATCCACCTTCCTCTGCCTCCCAAGTGCTGGGATTAAAGGTGTCTGCCACCACCGCCTGGCCCCATTGTTTATCTTCTGAGTCAATTCTCATTTGTTCTTTCCTGCATTTGCAATCACTGACTTGAACATGATTCCTGCTCTTCACAGTTTCCCCATGAGCTTCTGAATGGATATTTTATCAGAACATTCCATAGGTATTTGCCGTGATAAAACATCATGACCAGGGTAACTTGGAGAATGGAAGGGTTTTTTTTTCCCCCTAATGGTTCTAGAGATTTAAGAGTCTATTACTATAATGATAGGGAAGCATGAAACCTGGAAGGCACAACAGATAAACTGGGAACTTATATCTGTAACTTCAAAAAGGAAGAACTCATTCTTTGTTCACTACAAAATCTATAATGCCTATTATATTGTTAGATGTATATCACACATGCAACATCTTTTGATAAATTTATAAATTGAAGTCTTTAAAGTCTAACAAGCCATGCACTCATAAGAAAAAAAGAGGGACCACAAATCTCAGACATTGTTGGTGGGAACTGTTTTACCAGGGGAATTTATGGTTTACAGAAAAGAAATATATAGGCGTATAAACACATGAGTGTGCCATTAATACATCTGTCTTTAAAAGTGCCATTTAGTGCTGTGTGAAAAACACACATCTGTAACTTAATCAATAATTTTCACCCAGATTAAAGATGTACCCTCTATCCTGAAGGTCTGGACTAAAGGCAAGTGTCACTCAGCCTCTTCCAACAAGACCACACTTCTTCCAACTAGGCCACACCTCCTAACAGTGCCACTCCCTACAATCTTATTGAGGGCAAATACATTCAAACTACCACACTCAACGTACTGAGTGTACCCCAAAACTCATGTGCTAAAGGTGTGATTCCTAGTCCATGGACCTCTTGTATGTTGGGAAAAAGTAACTAGGGACCCATGAAACAAATATGAGTTACTGAGTAGGCATATCAAGTGATGTTAAGACTCCAGAACCTTCATTCACTCTGTTGTTTTCTGGCTGCCATAGAGAAACACTTTCCCAGATGTTCCCATGATAGTCTATGCTGTTACAGGTCTGCCCATTCCCCAAAAGGCACTAAATAACAATGAATTAAAATGTTTGATATTATAAACCAAATCAAATATTTTCTCTTTTAAGTTGCTTATCTCAGGTATCCTGTTACTGATAGAAGGTTGATTAACACAAAATGTTCTTTTCAGAGGTGAATTTGAGGATTTTCTTTTAATACCCACTTTTGTGCAGAAGCTTTTTTTTGAATGGGCACTAGATACAGAATAGAGAAACCTAAAAAAGAGAAAAAAATCCAAATCTTTGAAATGTTGCAACATTATATTCACACCTCAGAGTTAATTTTCTATTTTTGAACTCAGATGAATAAATCTTACATCTGATTTTGCAAGATATATAATGAATAATGAATAACAGGTGCCACTATCTACCAAATATCAACCAAGCACACAGACAATACTTTCAATTTTCTGAAAATTAATATGATTTTTATCTTTTTCTTTCTGTTTTTAGTTAACTTCATATGGAAAGAAATCCCATGTTACCAAAGAAAGAATATAAAAGATTATCAAGTTGATTGTTTTCTAACTAAAGATGCAAAATTTTTCATTGTATTTTTCATTTTCAAAGTAGACAAGGTCATATGCATCTATATCCTGTTTGCAATCAAGGAAAGCAGGAATGAGAATTCTAAACTCAATAAAAGTCCCCAGAGAACCAAGGAGAGGACCATGGCGTGTTGTGGAAAAGAGATCAATTGAGAGCATGAGCAATAACTTCAATCATTTTCTGGTAGTCCAGGTAGAAATCCTAAGAATAACACTTAATTGTTTCAATTTCTCAAAACAAAACCTTTGCAAAACTCAAAGAAAAAGCACTGGGACCAAAGAAAAAATTCAAAGTAGACACAAAAGCTTCAAAATTAGCATCAGTTATATATATATATATATATTCAAGCAATAATGATCATATTCTCAGGATGAATCAGTGATTTTCTTCCCCCGATGGTTTTGTCAAGATGCTCACTGCCCACTTTACCTATAGTGTCTGATTTTGACCCTAATTTGTGATGCTCATTATTATAACAAGTTGTTGATTTGTGACAAGTGTTTACAAGGTGCTACCTGGCTGCTTCCTTCTAACTCAAAATGGTGCTTTGAGTTTTGACGATATCTTAACCAGCTGAAAATAATTTCCTGTATTCCCCACTGAATAAGCACAGAGTACCTAAATTCAGTTCTATGATGATGTGTTACAACTTGAAAAAATAAGTACCAGAAAGGGGTAAAATAAGCAGATAGAACCAGTTAAGTGTATAATTCACTTCAAGCTTCCTGTAACTTTCTACTTGCTACTGAGGACAACTTTATATCTTATTTGGTGATATCTTGTTTGTACAAATAAAGCTTGCCTGAAGATCAGAGGGCAGAGCTAGCCACTAACTAACCATAGAGGTCTGGAGGTCTGTACAGACAGACAGGAAGTGATATGGCTGGACTGAAAGAGGAAATGATAAGGTGGAAAGAAACAGGAACTGAGTTACTTTTCACATGGGAACTTGGGAGGTAAGGTGGCTGTGGTTTTGCTCCTACGTCTCTTTGATCTCTCAGCATTTACCTCAATATCTGATGCTGGGCTTTTATTATTAGAACTTGTGCTACAGCTTATTGTTGGCAATATAATTTTGGAAGAAATTATTTTAGCATGAATATTTGTCAACAATATTTTGTGTTAAAGTGCATGACACACTCTTCATATAATACATCAAGCTTCTAGTTTCTAGATATGGAAAAAAAACATGAGTATACTTGTTCACAAGTTTTTTTGAAGAAAGTCCATAATTGAACGTTATAGTTCTTTAATTAACAGCTGTTGTAATTATTACTTGAGGTAGATCTCTTAGTCAGCAACCTTTATTGAATAACATTAGGCCATGCATCCTGGAGCAATATAAAGATTCTTTAAAATTTGTTTGAGATGAAATTTAATATGCAATTAACAATAATTAATAAATAGAAAGCAGATTTATCATTTGCTTTGTCATTAAAAAATCATATTAACCAATTTCAAAATCAAAATGATTTCTATTTTTGTTGTTGTTTTGATTGTGTCTGAAACTGTGTATTAAACGATTATCAAACTCCTACTCTCTGAATTTTCCCTGTCTATACTTTCCCCTCTTCCCTTTCCCCAACCTCCTTAGTTTCTTTTTCTAAGTAAATACTTACTATTATTTTATGTGTAGGGTATTTGACTTTATATATATAAGAAGAGAGCAATGGATTCCCTAGAACTGTAGTTACAAATGGTTATAAACTGTCTTGTGGGTGCTGGGAACTGCATATATGTATATAAAAAGAGAGCATTGGATCCCTGGCACTTGGGTTACAGATGATGATAAACCGTTTTGTGGGTGCTGGGAACTGGATATATGTATACAAAAAGAGAGCATTGGATTTCCTGGCACTGGGGTTACTGATGGTTATAAACTGTCACCTGGGTGCTGGGAAATAATGAAAATGAGAAAATAAAAGGAGATAATATTATGGCCTCTTTGAACAACTTCCAAAGACAGCCTAGTTCATGTCTTCTAGGCTCATGCATTTGAATAACTTAGAAGGCAATGATTCAAGTGCTTTGTGCCACTCATCACCTGATTGACGTTTTCAAAGTGAATGTCCTGTGAGTTAGCTTGTTAGATAAAGAGATGATTCTATTTTTAGTGTGTAGGGAAGACGTAGCTTTCTTATCACATTCTCCCTTAGTTTCATAATCACTGCTGCTGTTTGCAGTATCTTAAAAGATAGAATTTCTGATGAAATATAGGAAGGAAAACTATTATTCCCCTGTCGCCATTACAGGGAATTTTAATGGGTATGCTAGTTTCTCCTTAGCAAACTTGAGATAAAATTAATTAGGCATAATAGGTTAGTTTGCATAGAGGCCAAGAGATAAACTATACCATCCTTGTGTTCAGCAGTAAATTTTAAATAGAATAAATATAAAAGAAAACATTTAAATTCTGTAGAATAATGTCAAAGTAAAAAACTCTGGTATAGCAAAGCAAAGTACTTTAGCAATATCCTCTCTGATATCTATGTGCTGTAAAGTTGGGCCTGTTTTAAAAAGAAGGTTAGGATTCACAAATTCACAAGGTACACTTTCAAAGCATGGTGCTTTGCAATAGAGTTGGAATATGCTCTGGCCACAGCCACACTCTTTGCACAAAGGCTAAGTGATCATTTGGTTTTCAGTCTTGTGTGTCTTTGAGACATTTTAACCTGCTGAATGTTGGCTCTTATCTCTGAAGCATGCTATAACCTTGGCAGACATAAAAATTATTGACATAAAATTTAGGGCTGCAAATTTTTGAAGAAAGATTCTTGGTGGAAATTTTAAACAACTTTGGTATTAGAGGCAGGCCAACCTAAATTGAGTACTTGAACTCTGGTTTATTAGCTGAAGGATTTGATGCCAGAATGCTACCTCCCTGATTCTTGTAATAAGATCCCGTCCTGCAGGCTTGATTATAAAAGTTAAACATTTTATATATAACATGCAGGAAACGAAGTCTGACATGCTGTAAGTATTTGATGAATAATCTTGCTTATTATTATTCCCTGCAGCAATAAGGAAGTCACAGTCTCCCTAAGAAACTTTAAGGCCTACATTTACATTGCACAGAGTTTAATATCTGTTTCCTTCCCACAGCAGAAGCAGATGTACAGAAACTCAATTCTCTTCCATGGTATCCTATTTATTTTCAGTATTCAACAGAGGAAAGGAGTAATGAAATGAGAAGTCTTTTGCCAGGGGAGCTAGCCTGCTTCCAAGTCTGTCCTTACTGGAAAATGAGAAAGCAGCCACTTTTTGAAGCTACTATAAACAATTAAATAGCCATCCATTGTGGGTCCCCAGCCATTTCCAAGTCTCCTCGGCTGTTTCCACAGTCCACCTGCCCTTGGGAAATCCAAAGCCATAACCATGTGTCTCCTATACCTGAAAGCCAGAGAGGTATTTGCGTTTTATAAGGAGTAATATTTTCTTTTTCAGGTTCTTTCTACGGTGCCTTACATCCTGGTCCATAACACAAGAGAGTATAGCTCCCATACGCAGTGAACTAAAATAAAGGAATAAATAACTATTTTAAAATATCTCAGACTTGATGGATAGGATTGTAGATAAATATGCATTATTGCAATTTAGATAGTTCTACGGCATTTAATGCTACTATAATACACCTGCATCACACAGATTCAATTATATGAGAAAAAACTCACATGTATAAAAATGGAGTGTATGACAAATATGCTATTTGTTTTTATGAAACTAAATTTGTCTGATGATTTTCCCCCTAGGAAACAAATCAAAACACATTTCAAAATTCAATTTATAAATGACAAATCTTTTCCACACAAATGTTGCCTAACAATTTCACAAATTATATTCTTAATGAAAAATTTGTATTGTAAACAAATACTGTAAGAAAGTAATTTACCCCAAATCAAATTTTTGTCTAAACATTGAACCTGTCAGGGAGAGAAAAAAATCTTTTCCTCACCCTTTGCATGACTGACATTCCTATTACAAAATACAGATCACCAAGAAAGAAATGTGCTGCTTCAATATAAGTTTTAAATGACATAGGAACTTCCAGAAATGAAGACTAGAAGGTCCCAGGTTTCAAAAGCTGTATGATTTTCTGTCAGGCATGGAGAAGCGTTATCGGAGGACAAAAGGGTGTGGTCTAACTGTAACTGAGATGACTTTAGTAGGCTCTTCTTGGTGTCCTGTGACATTTCTGCCTATAGAATAGACAGGACACCTATCACATGAAGGTCATGATAGGGCAGGTAGCTGTGTCCTTTCTGATTCTGCTGATTCCGTAAATGCCACATTGGAATAGATGGAGATTTTATGTCTGAGCTTTGACAGGGCTCTGCTGATATGATTTGTCTATACTTTTTTTCTTTCTTCATAACTTTTTTATTGCTTCTTTGGAAATTTCACATCTTGCACCCCAATGCCACTCATTAACCAGTCTTTCCATGTCCTTCCTTCACTCTTGTAACCTCCCCTACAAAACATATGAACAAACAAACAGCAAACATTTTGCTTCCCTGTCTTTCCGGCCTCTCCATCACATATTCATTTTCTTAGTGGCTTCCAGAGCTGCAGAATCTCACATAGTATGTCCTTTTGCCTAAACAGCTTTACTTTCAAATGTTCATTGCAATGAGCTGCTGTTCTGGTTCAAGGTCTCTAGCTTCTAGTCCACCATTAATACTGGACCCTCACTGAAACTTCTCTTGGATAGCTTGCTGTTGCTCCCAGTCATGATGATTCTGCAGCTATGGTTCCCCAGGACTGGCCCCTTCACTCATTCTAGTAGGTCATAGATTAATTGGGTAGATGTTGGGGTGAGCCAGCCTTGGATGTATGCCTGGGTGGTAGGAGAGTTGACTGGTCCAGGGACTGCCTCTCATACCCACACTATTAGGGTCAGTCTGGAGGGACAACTCTCCCACTGAGGTAGCCAGCAAGGGAAAAGACCAGCTCTCCAGTGCACAGGCCACCAGGGCCAGCTCTTCCATAGCCCTAGGAGATTACACAACCCACGAACATCAGCACAGACTCTGACTCCAATAGGACCATGGACCCAGACATAACCCTTAGCCACAACTTGGACCCAGATATGGCCATGGCCTGGGTGGCAGCACAGATCACTTAGCTTTGTATGGCCCCAGGTGGTAGTGTGGCCTTCAGACTCTAAAGGTAGACTCAGGTGACAGCCCAGACCCCAGCCAGACACAAACTGTCTGCTGTCTATACTTTCTAAAGCTTTGATATTTTATACATCACAGAATATTTTATCACATTTTTAAATGATGTGAAATATTTGATAAAGCTTTATGAAAAATAATTACATTAATTTTTGGTATTGTTCTTGTTTGATGAGATAGGGTTTCTCTGTGTAGCTTTGGAGCCTGTCCTGGAACTTGCTCTGTAGACCCAGTGGGCCTCAAACTCACAGATATCCTCCTGCCTCTGCCTTCTGAGTGTTGGGATTAAAAGCATGCACTACCACTGCCTGCTTTAAATTTTTAATAAAGCAATTTCAATGAGTCCTGGTTCTTCAGAATAATGTTTACACATAGTTTTGCATTAGCTATATACTCCTTAACTGTTTTCAACTTCTTTCATATTATGAAACATTGATCAATAGTGTCTTACAGTACTATCATTTTCATATGTGACCCATATATTTTAATGTTAAATGAATTATCAAAGGTATTTTTCAGAAAGTTGTTGGATAGCTCTTTCAAATGGATTGACTTGGGGAGCTGAAACATTTTTTTCTGCATTTTTCTCATTTTTTAAAAAATAAAAATGTGGTTTTAAAACTGAACTGTCAAGTCAGTGAAGTCCCAAAATTTAGAGGGATGGTTTCTGAAGATGCCATGTTTCACCATAAGGGAAACTAGTCTAACAGCCTAAAACATGAAAGACAATCCTCCCAAGTCTGGTGATGACTTAGATCCCAAAACTTTCCCCAAAGGCTGCTCTGCCATGGTGCTCTTAGGAAATAACATAGCATTTAGGAAAGTGTGCGAGAGGAAGGATGCTAGATCACTGCAGATTGTGCACTTGAAGATGCTAGCTTCTTTTGATCCCATTGTGTTCTGGATGCCAGAATTTGAACAGTTTGCAGTGCAGTGAAAATCCACCATGACGTTTTGCTTATGTGCATGCCCAAAGCAATGGAGTCAAAACAATGACTAGCAACAGAAATTGTTGCAGCTAAGAGTCAAAATAAACCTTTCTTCCCATTAGAGTTGATTCATTTAAGGTACTTACAACAGTGGTGGCAGCTGACAAACACAACTACACATCAATAATAGTCTTCAAATTTCAGGGTCTGACTTGGTTGTTATTATGGTGTATTACAGACTGAGACCTTTAGAGATGTCTGTTTATTTTCTTAGTGTTTCTAATAATAAAATAAAATAAGATAAAAAACTTAGTACATCTGAATTAAACAAAAGAAAACACAGCCAGCCAACCAACCAACCAATAAACAAAAATGCCAACAAAAATCCAGAAGGAAAAGAGCCCAAGAGAAAGCAAGAGGATGAGAGACACATTTGTTGGCACACTCAAGGATTCCATAAAATTGCAGAACTGGAAGCCATGATGTGTACACAAAGGACCTGGTGCAGACCTGTACAGTCCCTGTGCATTCTGCTTCAGTTTCTGTGAGTTCATGAGCTTTGCTCATATTGATTTAGAGGGTCTTGATTTCATGGTTTCCTCCTTCCCTCTGGCTCCTACTACTCTGCCTCCTCTTCCCCACGGTTCTCTGAGCCTTGAATGGAGGGAGGGGTTTGATGGCAAAATCATGTTTAGGAATGAATATCCCAAGGTCTTTCACTCTCTACATAATGTCTGCCTGTGGGTCTCTGTATTTGTTCCCATTTGCAGCAGCTGGAATCTTTCTGATGATGGCTAAGCAAGGCACTGGTCTATGAGTATAGCAGAAATAACATTAAGAATCATTTTATTGCTTGTTTTTTGGTTTGTTTCTCAGAACAGTAGTATTTGTTTTTACCTTAGTACATTGGGCTACCTAGTCTCAACTTCTTGGTTACCCAAGCAGTTTCAGGTGTGGGTTCCATCTTGTGCAGTGGGCAAATCTGATGTTGGCAGGTTACTCCCACAAATTTTGTGCCACCATACATTAGCATGTATTGCAGACAGGGCACCATTGTAGATCAAAGGGTTTGTGGCTGGTTGGTGTTTATGTTTCTCTCTTAGTAGTATGCAGAGTATATCAAAGACACTGGCACATAGGTAAGAAGGCTGTAAGTAGGCACCAGCTCCACTTCTCCATGTACAATGAATTATGTGATGCTGAAGTGCTGACTTCAGCAAGGCGAAATCTCAGTTTATGCAGAGCAACCTATAGTCTCAGCCTGGGTTGTTTGAGATTTCCACAGGACCCATTTGGCCAATAATTCAAGTAGATGTAACTCAGTCCTGGAACTAGAAGCTTCGACTCTGTGACAAGTGATGGCCAACTGAGGCTCTGTCCCCCATGATTTTGGCAATTTCATTTATAATTCCCTCATAAATGTATATACTTTAGGACATTTCTACTTTATTAGGTTTCCATATTATACCTCAAATTGCCCTTAGTTTTAGCTTTCTCTCTCTATTTTTCCTTCTTCATCCCCTTCTCTCCTCACCATCTCTGCTTGATAGTAGCACGATTAATAAAGACCCAGAGACAGATACTGGGGTTCAACTTGAGGACCAGAAAAGCAAAGCAGCCAGCCATTGGCTCTTACCTCTACCTCAGTTCAAAATGACAACCCTGCCTCCACAAATCCTCAGAATGAGACCAAGCTTGAGAGCTGTCTCCTCCAGTCTAATATTCCTGTCTAGTGCTGGGATTTAAGGCATACACCATTACTGCCCTGTTTCTATGGCAAACTAGTGTGGCTACTGAGATTAAAGGTGTATGTTACCACTGCCTGATCTGTAAGACTGACCAGGGTGGCTATTTTACTCTCTGATCTTCAGACAAGCTTTATTCATTAAAATATAAATTAAATTCAATACACTTGATCTTCCTGTTTTATCTCACCTGCCCATCTATTCATAATTATCTATTCTATTTTGCTTTCCTAGGGAGATCTACCTGTCCCTTTATATCGAATCACTGTGGATCCACATTGTTTGATTATCATTGACTTAATAGGTAATATCCACATATAAGCAAATACATACCATGTTTGTCTTTCTGTATCTGGTTTACCTCATTCAGTATGTTTTTTGCTTTGTTTTGTTTTACTAGTTCCATTCATTTTTGTTGTTGTTAAAATAGACCCTTTTCATCATATTTATATAAATCTCAATAAGTCATAAGTCAGTTAATAACAAACATTAACAATTAAAGCCACAGGAAATTAAAAACACTTTTTATTGAAAATAGATTTTAAATACAATATATTCTAATTATGGCTTCCCTTCTCCCAGCTCCTCCAAGATCTTCCCAACTTCCTCATCCACCAAAATCCACACCTTTTTTTTCTC
Organism: Ondatra zibethicus; assembly: GCA_004026605.1. Classification (NCBI taxonomy): domain Eukaryota; kingdom Metazoa; phylum Chordata; class Mammalia; order Rodentia; family Cricetidae; genus Ondatra; species Ondatra zibethicus. The sequence continues at coordinate 16,849 of PVIU01016722.1, read as the reverse complement.
TTTCTCATTGATACAGAAATTGCTTCTCCTACCCAAGCTTCAATATTATAGTCAAATGTTTCAACATTCATTGTATGCAAGATCTAGTTATCTATTGGGTCTGATCTGACCTCTAAAGGCCCAGGGATCTTCTTGCATTCTAATTTGCCATTTTCAAAAGCCAAAGGTTCAATAAGTACAAGTCTAGCTTCATGGTCTGTCACTCCTTGTACAGCCTTAGTTAATCTTTGTAAGAAGTCACTAAAGGGTTCTCTCTGGCCCAGTTTAACCCTAATATATGATTCCATTATCTTTTCTGGTTCCTGAATCCTGTCCCAAGCATTTAAAGCTGCCATGCTACATAAGGACAAGGTGCATTCATTGTAGAGAGCCTGTTCCTAAGTATCAGAGTAATGACCCTCACCAAAAATTTGATCTTGGGAATTCTCAAATACTTTTGCTTTTCCCTGTTGTTCTAAAAGTTTTGCCTCTTCTCTCAAATAGCACTTCCATGCAGCTGAGGTCCATCTTCTAGGACTGCTGAGATCAATTGAAGCCTATTGTGTCAGATAGCCTTATTGCTTGAAGACCACATTTTCACCATTTCCCTGACATAGGCAAATGTAGTCAATAAGAAATTATTGCTTGTTTAATTTCCTCTAGATTGCTCATACATATTGGTTCCCATATATATTTTTTGACTACCTTAGGGTACTTTGTGTCAGATGGTCGGGTCTTTCCAAGGAAATTACCAGATATGCAGTTAAAACTCCATGTAAGTCACCCTGGGGTCTGGCACGTATTGACGAGGCTAAATTCTGTCCTTGTACTTTCTGTCCCTGCTCATCAATTTCAATAAATTCCTCAATCTTTTCAACTCTTTGTACTACTGCCTTTTGTAAAGTCTGAATCTCCTGTCCAGTGTTCTGTTCTAAACCCTCATTGAGGATTCCAAGGTATGAAACTTGTCCACTAAAGATAACGTCTCATCCTTGGACATAATTTTGATGGTGTGCATATCACCTTCCTGAAGAGATAATTTATCTGTTAATCTATCATAACTTTTAACAGATTCTGATTGTTAAATTCAACAGCACAAATTCTTTCAGATAATTCGATCAAATTGATGCTATCCCTCTCCATAGTATTGATCTTCTCAACTAATTGTCCATTATTAGTTTATAATGACTGTATAATTTCTATAAGTGCCTCATTCTTGTTCCTGTTATCAAAACATTTTTAATGAGATAATATAAAAATAAAACCGTTTGCTAGAATCAAGTAAAGGAATATAGAAGGAAAATGTCATAAGCCTTGCATAATACCATCCATAGTAAAAGTGAAATAATTATTTAATTCCTGGATAGTTATATTATCAGTAATTTTTGTAGTTTTTCAGATCTTACCTAATATAAGGCAATAACAATGAATTAGAGTAGGTGTAAAAATTGTTATCAGCCAGCAGGTGTCTCGCTTGCAGCCACATGACCAAGAGATGCTAGCAGCAAAAAAAGAAAGTGTTGCCTACTTAGGAATGAAAAATATGCTTTGTTTAACAAATTAAGAGCAGTTATTAAGACAATTAAATGATTCCAAGAGTTGGGGACAAGAATAATGAGAAAACCAAAATTTTCTGTCAGTGCAAGTTGCAGACTCTGTGCACCACAGGTATCGCAGGCAGCAGCATGTGTGCCAGCATGTAATGCACTGAGTGGCAATGTGTGGGTCACAAGCCAGGGAGTGCTGAGCAGTATCCTCCTGCATCTGAGTGCCAACTAGAGCCACGGGTGGGAGAGGCAGTGACCAATGTGCCACACTACTGGTGATCTGATGCCAAAAAGGGTGGATTGGTCCCCACATTAAGGTGGAGATGATGACAGAAGTTACAAAATAAGCCCACACTAGTTCAGAATTACGTATAATAAAAGACTTTTTATTTAGGGGTAGACTCACAGATCACAGTCCTAGATCACAATACTATGCACGAATGGGGCACAGGAACCAAATCCAGCAGCCAGAAGCCAGAGCCGGGAGTGAGAGAGAATGAGTGCCTCATTTATAGTATAAGAGAACACACCCAAGTGGGCTGGTATCTTAAAGGCTATTGGCTGAAGGAGCTCCCACAGCAGTTACATGAGTATCAGTTTGATTTGATTTAGATATTACTAGGATATTAGAAAATGTCTGTCTCTCTCTATGTTATTTTTGTTTGTATACATGTGTGCATGCATCCATATGTGTATGTGTGTGTGTGTGTGTGTGTGTTTGTATGTGCCATTTAAGAAATGGCTTTCATTGTGATGGCTCTCACATAATCAATAGTATCATCCACTGCTGGGTTTAAAATATGAATTACTATTGGGAAATGACAGAGCTATTGGTTGTGTGACCTTATTGAAGGAGATGGGTCAGTGGGATGTATTATTGTATGATATTTCAGGATTGTGTTCTTCTCTCTGTTTCCTTACTTCCTTTAGGTGAGCTTCTCTGTTTAATAGGCCCTTCATCCTCATTTTCTGCCTTCGTACAGACCTAGAAACTATAGCCTATAGACTGACAGCTCTAAAACTAGCCAAAGTAAGACTTTTGTTGCTTCTTTAAGTTATTTTTCACAAAAACAATTGTCACAAAGACAGCAAAGAAGTGTCTTCTATGCTCAAATGTAGTATGTTCAATATACAATAGGATTTTTTTGGAGAAGCAACAGCACAGAGTTAGGGGCTCTAAGTTTTCTGCAATAGCAAATTGTGCAAAGGCAAATGGATGCTACTCACTGTGCAGATTATTCTGTTATTTTTCAGGTGGAGATGGGGAGAAACAATGCCCTTATCTCTGGAAATTGATAGACTGTTTGAACAAATAGTGAGAAGAAAGCCTTCCTTCTCTAGACTTCTCTTGAATTGACTTCAGATCAACATAATCATCATGTCCACAATGCCTGTTTTTTGGTGGCATTTCCATGTCTCCTACAATACCAAGATAGATTTATACAATGCCCTAGGTTTAGATCAGAGAGGTATTTAAATTATACACATATTTCAAATCCTAGGAAAAGAACACCTCAATACCTTACAGGAGAGGTAAATGATAAACACTTTGAAAGGACAAGGATTCACATTCATGGTCAAATAAAATTTAAAAATGTCCATTTGCTTTGGCATGACGGAGAACATGGTGTCAACTGGCGTGGCATAGATGGAGCATACACTGCTGTGTAATGAGCAGAGTGGAAAGTGAAAAGTTGTAGTTGATCAGTTAGTTCTTCAAACTTCATGGCTAAGAAGAAATGCAGAATGATATGCTAAGATATAAATGATCCTCAAGAGTTCCTTACTGAGAGATTGAGCCTTTCTTCTACATAGTCAATGGTACCTAATAAAATATCTTCTTCTATCTGACTGGAAGACAGAAATACTCTATAAATGCTGTGACTTTGATGCAGTACATAAAACCTCAGGCTTCTTCTCTATTGAAAGAGTTGCATTCTTTAAAACTAATAACCTCTTACAGATTTTATATTTGTGTCACATATAGAAGAACAAAAGACGAATCAACTTCTTTAAAACTCACACAGGCTGAGTCTTTATATTATAATTCATTTAACATAGGGACAAAGTATTGGCTCAACCTCAAAAGCAAACATATAATAACCTAAGGACAACTCCCCACAGTTAAACAGATACCTTTTGACTATGATAAAATAGATCAAAACATTATTTAGCAAGCCTCATTGGACATCACTTTTCCTCATTTGTGAAGAGATCATTATGTACTCCATCAACTCTCATTCTGTCTACGTATCCTTACCTCTGATAAGCGTCATTCTATTCTTCTCTTTTTCTGTAAATTCAGTTAACTTTCTTTCTGCATGGTTATATCTATCATTTCATTTTTTTATACTTCATAACTATGATTACAATTTTCTGTTATTCTAAATATTTTTATAAGTTCAGAGAGCAACATTTGATTTCAAGGTTGTTTATAAATGCATTTAATCCCTGAGAATTCAAATAATTCTTTTTTTTCATTGGGGCCACAGAAATGGCACTAATGATCATTTCCTTTGGGTTCATCATTTCCTCCTAAACCATAAATTTCCCTGACATTACTTTTGATTAACAGCATAATGGGACTTGGTTGATGAATTCTCCTTTTTTCCCATTATTCTTTGCTTTTGGCTAGTGTTGTAGTTATTTTCTGTTGCTGTACTTAAATACTAACCAAAATAACTTGGGGAAAATAGTTTATTTCAGCTTACAGGGTGTAGTTAATCATTGAGGCAAGTCTGGACACAACAAGATAGGAACCTAGAGGCAGGAACTGAGGTAAAATAATGGAGGAAAGCTCTTTACTCCTTTTCTCAGCTACTACACTTAATACAGTCCAGGTCCACTTGCCCAGAGATGGCATCATCCGCAATGGGCTGGGCTCCCCTACATTAATTAGTAATTAAGAAAATGTCCACCAGCAAATCATATGGAGGTAATTTTGAAGTTCCCTCTTCTCAGGTAACTCTAGTTTATGCCAATTTGACCAAAAAAAAAAAAAAAACCAACAAAAAGAGTATGGAAAAAAAAAAACCTTGTAGTGGGACACAATTGAATTAGAATTTGGCTCTATACAGGATATTTCATCATAGCCATTTCTATTAATTCTGAGTTCAGATTGTAACAAGCCCCTGGGACTTAGCATAACTGGAGCCACATTAAAGACACCATTCTGACCTCCAAAACGCAGCACATAAGCCCCAAACCTGCCAAAATGGAAATGAAGACCTAATCCACCAAAGACCTAGTCCATGATTCAGGGAAAGACTTTAAATGTGCTAACCTTGCTTTTCGGTTTCTTTAATTTTGCTTCTGGCCAATAGAGTATGGCAACCAGGATGTGGTGTTGGTACAAAAAGACAAAGGACTCGAAGGCTTGGGGTTGCATGATTTGGGCAAGTTTCCCATGAAGCCACTGGCTTGCAATAAAGACATGTCTTTTTGGCTTGAAGAGTGTCCATTTGATGGTCTCTGTTGGAGTTTCCCCACAATATCCAGAGGTTCTAGCAAGAATAGCAGAGTCTGAGATGCTAAGACACGAGGGGTCTCAGAGTCCTTTGTGATGGTACAGTAGAAAACAGTTCCTAGGGGCTGTGCACCATGAGACATTCTAGATCCTTCTGGACTTGCCTACCTTTAGCTCTGCTGCCCCAGAGGCTCTTGATGACTCCATGTTAAAACAGGAAATTACAGAAAGTCTCATGAATCTGTTGTGGCCAGAGTTTCCCAAAGTCTGGCAAAGGTCCTACATGTTGATTGGAAATTACAACATGCCTGTTGGACAGATAAGGATGAATGGGATCTTTTATTATTATTATTATTGATTTTTATTGAACTCTACATGAATAGGAACTTAAAGGAAACTTTACCTAAATACATCCTTGAGGCTGTTGAAAATTGGCCCCCTCCCTACCATTGGCACTCCTGAGGGCCAGGTGTACCCCATGTCAGGAAGGATACACTATTTAAAATTTTGTTTGGGAGGCCTAACCCTCTCCTCCCTTAACTAAGAGTTGTTCATAAGGTGAAAATTAATAACTGTTCCCTCCTCAAGTCAATACAGGCCCTGCCATAAGCTCAGAGGACTATCATCAGAGGGTTTGAGAGTTTACACCTTGTCTGTGTCTGAACCTGCCGACAAATTCCAGCCTGGTGACTTTGTTCGTGTAAAGAGGATCCTGACCTTGAACCTTCACCCAGCTGAAGGAGGCTACAAAGGACAAGGATAGCTGGGTCATCACCAGGTCCTCGGAGCCACTAAAGGTAAGAGTGACACAGTCCTCGGGACTATGATTGCACTACTTTGTTCTCTCTGTTTTCCAATGGGAAAGGCCCATGACCTCCATATTACGTTGAGATTGGAATTAGTCAAACAATAAGCTCTACTTCTAATTCTGACAACTGAAAATGGCACCAACCTAAGATCACCCTGGGGGACCTCCAAGGTAAGGGTTCCTGTTTAATGGCATTAAGATGCCTCCTCAATACTTCCCCTATGCTAATTCCTGTAGCCATACACAGCAGATTAACTCCAGGAGTGGTGGTTGAGTGTGTTTCCAGTCTCAGAGACTATCCATCTTGCTTTTGCTAACAGCTTAATCAAGTGTACCTCTTCTGAATTGTTTGCACTGGAGGAGACTCCACTCTTCCTTTGCATCCTCTGTATGTCATTCAGTGATGTTCATCCATAATGGAGAAGAGAATAGATCCCACAAAAATCTAGATTCTGGGCTTCCCTGTGCATAAAAAGTCATCCCCATTCTGATTCCCCCACTGGTGAGGGCAGGTGTCACTGACTCAAATGCAATTGAAACTTCTGCCCTAATTGTGGAGGCTAAAAACTTTAAGGAACTTAGTGCTCAATGAGATATTGACCTGGACTATCTGTAAAATCTGTTACCTGTCTGGGAAGGTCAGGTTTCAGACTCCTTAGCAGAAATTCTTCAGAACTGTAGAGGCTGAACCTCCTCTTCATGAAGCAAGGAGATGTCTGTGTGGCACAGGAAGAAACTTGTTTCTTTTATGCCCTCAAGTCAAGGATAATTAGAGAAAGTTTAGCCACAGTCAGAAATAACCATCAGGAAAGAAAAAAGTGACACCAATATTCTGACAGCTGGTACCAATCCTTGTTCCCCTGTTCATCCTGTTAACAACTCTTCTTATGGCCACTGGTGGAATATTAATCTTTTGCTCCTTGCCTTCTCTATAAGACCCTGCTCACTCAACTACCCACTTAAGTATGTTAAACAGAGAGTAAGTTCAATTAAATTGCTACTGCTAACAGGACAATATAATCCCCAGCATAAGATGAGTCCGTGATGTGACTCACTCCATAGAACCAAGAAGAAATGTAACTGGCCCTCAGGTATTAGCACAACTGACACCATGTTATAGGCAGCATTGTGGCCTTAAAACCCAGCATGCAGACCCCAACACCTGTCAGAAGAGGAGCAAAGACCTGACCTATAAAAGATCTAGTTCATAGTTCTAGGAAAGTCCATTAATATAATAACCTTGCTGTTTGACTTCTGTGGCAAGTGAAGTGTGACAAACAGGATGGTTTTTTGTATTTTTGTTTTGTTTTTTGTACACAAAGGACAAAGGTCTGTAAGGTTTGGAGCTGCATGATTTGGGCCCATTCTTATTCAGCTGCTGCCTGGCAGTAAGGACTTTCTTTTTTTGTTTTTTTTTTTAAATTTTTTATTTTTCCTTTCAAAAATTGACCCTTCCTCCCCTTCTCCCTTCCCCTCCTGACCCCCCACTCTGCCTCCTCCCTCCCCCTCCATCCTTAAGAGAGGGCAGGGTACCCTGCCCTGTGGGAAGTCCAAGGCCCTCCCTGCTCCATCCCGACCTAGGAAGGTGTACATCCAAGTAAACTAGGGTCCCAAAAAGCCAATACATGCAGAAGAGACAGGTCCCAGTGCTATTATCGATGGCTTCTCAGTCCGTTCCCATTGGCAGCCACATTTAGAGAGTCCGGTTTGATCACATGCTCATTCAGTCCCAGTCCAGCTGGATTTGGTGAGCTCCATTAGATCAGGCACACTGTCTCAGTGTGTGGACCAACCACTCACAGCCCTGACTTCCTTGCTCATCTTCTCCCTCCTTCTGCTCTTCAACTGGACCTTGGGAGCTCAGTCCATTGCTCTGATGTGGCTGTGGGTCTCTGTCTCTGTCTCCATCCATCGGATGAAATTTCTATGGTGATATTCAAGATATTCATCAGTGTGACTATGGGACAAGGCCAGTTCAGGCACCCTCTCCTCTGCTGCCCAAGGACCTAGCTGGGGACATCCCCGTGGACACCTGGGATCCCCTCTAGAGCCAAGTCTCTTGCCCACCCTAAAATGGCTCCCTTAGTGAGATAACCCAGACCCAAAAAGATGAATATGGTATGTACTCACTCATTAGTGGACTCTAGCCAAAAACAAAGGACTTTAAGCCGATATTGTTCACAACCCTAGAGAAGCCAAATAGCAAGGTGAACCCAAAGAAAAATATATATAGATCCTCCTTAAAATTGGAAGGAAACAAGATAGCCAGGCAAAAGTGGGAGCACGGGGGGGTTGGGGTAGGAGTGGGGGTGGGGTTGGGGGAAGGGAAGAGGGGAAAGGAGAAGGGAGAAGGGAAGGACTGGGGAGAGCTTGGAGGAGTGGGAGGGTGGAGATGAAGGAAGGGCGGATATTGGAGCAAGGAAGAAGATATCTCATTAAGGACTTTCTTTTTGGCTTTAAGAGTTTCTCTGTACGGTAGTATCTGGTGGAATTGTCTCACAACAAAAGGGCTAATTGTGGCAATAAAATTAAGCATTCTAGAATGAAAAGCAAGTAAGACAAGAATTTTTTTGTAAATTTGGACTAGGTGTATTTACAAAGATTGTTGAGTACATTCTTGTCAGTGGATAGAATGAGGGCAATGATTCTAACTGTCCTAGTTCAAGTTCTTTATTCTCTTCATGAGTATATTGATTAGTGTTGCTTTTCTTCAACTTCCATATTTGTAAATGGGGATACTAACAGAATCTATTTCATATGTTGTAGTAAACAGGCAACCAAAATTTGCCTAATTTTAGCTAACACATTATAACGACACTAAATCTTAGAGCAATCACTCAGCGAATGCATTTTCATTCACGTGTTGGTACAAGAGGAAAATGCAAAAGTGTGGAAAGATTTACTTATGATTCACATTGCAGCTTATACATGTGGGAACTAGCTTCAATCAATTCTCATGTGCTTTCTGCTAGATCCCTGTGCCCTGTGTGAGATGAATGTGCCCCTGGCCTCTCCTGTCTTATTTTATAGTCTTGATTTATGTTTTTATGCTTTATTGTGAGTTATATGTTTACAGAGAGTCGGAAAATTATAGTACTGAAGAAAAGAACAGAAGTGAGGTGGTTAGGTGTATAAAGCCAAATGTTTATGTCAATTTAGCCCATCACTTCTGGCGTACTCTATCATCACGCCAGAGAAAACACAGTCTCAGCTAACAGCTGAAGTTCAAGGGACTTCCAATTTATTTCAGTTCTCAAATAGGAGATCTTTATTGGACTCATGTAAACACAGACAGTATTGTTACATAAACAAATAGGCAGAACAGATTTAAAAGAAAACAGCCATGCTTCTTGGAAGCATGAAAATAAAATTAAATAGATTCTCCTCAAAAGTTCTTTTGCAGTTTGAAATTCAAATTTCATAGAGAGCTTTCTTTGCCAACATTCTTCACGCTGTTGCTTTCCAAAGTGTTAGCTTGTTCTCTTCATTATAGACGGAGAACAACTACTAAGCTTTAGAAAACTAAATGCAGGTGCAAAGCTGTTGATCCCAGCCTAGAAGGTATACTTTATACTTCCTTGAAGACTGACCCCAAAATCCCAACTGCGACACCATTCGGCTAGAACAGCTTAAAAAGATTAAGCCAAAGGAAAGGACTTGTGGAGTTTTGTTTGCCTGTATTTAAGGTGCTTTAAATGAACACATCCAAGAGAATCAAACACAAAGTAATTAATAAAAATGTACCCAGATCTGTTTACTTGACTGCTAAGAATAGTTCATATTTCATGGCTTTTATGTTTGTATTCACTTAACTTGACAAACGTCATGAACACTAACTCACATAAGCTTTTAACCTTGCTAACCAGGAGAAAAGGCTACAGAATTTAAGAACACTTAAGCTTTGAGATGTTTCACAGACTATGGAAATTATTTTAAATGCACATAGCAAATATTTTGTCTATGAAAAAAGAACCATTTCAATAAATAATCAATTACTTTATTAAATAAAATCAACAAAGTAACCATTATTACTCTCTCACTTTTCTGAAAGGAGTAAGTTGTGATTATTTCCTTAAGAATATTTCAACTGTCTTTGTTGTATTATAGCACCCCAGCTAGGGAACCAGGTAGGTTAACTATAAATTTTCATCTTACATCTCAGCTCCTCCAAGTCCAAACCCCAGCTCTCTAACAGACTGTCTGCTACAGTCTCCCCTTTCTCTCGGTTCCCATCTCCAGTCCATCACACAGATCTTCCCATCCAACTTTCACCCCCCCCCAAACTCATTGCTTTATCCCAGCCTACACCCCAGCAGGCACTCTTTGGGAACCCACAGGCTAGTTAGGCCAGATAAGCTAACTATAGGACTTTACCTCTCCCTCTGCTCCTATTATCCAGGAAATCCAAACAGTTTTGCTGTTCTGTGCCGGAGTCTGGACAAAGGCTAGACATATTTTTCATCAGGTTACAGATGTTCATTTTGTGTTTGTTTAATGTTATAATTGATGTGGAGATTTAGTACATTATTAAGTCAATTATATTTAACTTTATAATTATATTTTATAGCTAAAAAGGAAATTTTAGCTGTAGTGATTTTTTTCCCAAGGTCATAAATTACTCATAAGAAGGTTCATGAGCTCTTTCGTACACAGGGATTCCTCCATTTGGGAAGGTTAAAATTATTGTGCTATGCCAAAGATGGTTTAGAGATAAGCAAATTACAGGCCAAAATAGCTCAGTTGAATAACATTAAACTGAAGATTAGTAAACTGCAAGATCAGAGCCAGGTGTCCAGGAGCTGGATCTCCATAGGACACTTAGTCTCAGCTATGTAACCAGAGGAACCTCATGTGAGACAAAGCAACTGTGGGTGAACCTGTTGGGATGCTGAAGCTATGGACATACTGTGGAAGCTTAGTGCTCCTGCTCCTGCTGACCTGAGAAGAACCACCCTCACCATGTTCTGAAACGTTGTATCTATAAGTGATCTGGGATTGCTGAGTCCATCAGCGCCTTTCGTGTAGGCAATTGTTTTGTTTAATTCTGGGTTCAGGCTAGGACACATGAGTTCTTCAGAAGCCAAAATCCTTTTGCCTTCATGAAGAAAATACTTATAAGCAGCCAATGGAAGAAAAGGGTAAATCTCCAGGGCTGCAAAATGTGCCCTAGAAGCTGCTTGGAGGTCCCTGTAACCCCACCAGCCAGCTGAGACAGCCACGTGCAGATGGACTCACTTTGCCAGAGTACTCATAGGCATTCTCTAATGACAGGGCCATGCTCCCTGAGCTCTGCTACTGGAATCTAAATTTTATACTGCATATTCATTGCGCTACCAAGATCTAAAAGAGAGAAATGGTAAAAGAATCAGATTCCGAGTTGGTTCTCACAAACACAAAGGAGGGACCAGTGAGACGACTCCACAAAGAAAACTGCTTGTTCCTTAGCTTGACCACCTAAGCTTAGTGCCCGTAAACCACACTCACAAGGGCAGAGGGACTTCTTGCAAGTTGTCCTCTGACCTCCACATGCACCTTGTGGCACACACACACATACACACACAGAGACACACAGACACACACACACACAGACACACACACACACACACACACACACACAGAGAGACAGAGAGAGAGACAGACAACCGAGAGGCATAGAAACAGAGACAAACAGAGAGTGACAAAGACAAACAGAGAGACAGACAGAAAGATAGAGATGGAGAAAGAGATGAAGAAATTAATACAGAAATACACAATTAATAAATAAATATCATAAATATTTTGAAAAGCAGAAGATGGTGTCAGTTGTTGGATACATACAGAAAGGAGCAAAGGCTGGAGGATGGAACCAAATGAGGAGGTGGAAAAGGACTCTTCAGGTGGCCATGGGGATGATTTCATTATTGAGCTCCTGGCTGCAGAGGCCATGGCATCTGACATATATTCCTGGCTGATACCTGATTCCCGTACAACAACAACTGCAGAACCACATGCCTATTTGGTCAAGTACCTACCATCTCAAGGTACTTGCTATGGATACCTAGGTAGACCCAACTCTGAACCTATGGGCTGAATTGTGGCTCATGATAGTGTTACATACTCCAACTCAGGTGATATACAGGCCTGCAGGGAGTCTGGAAGCCTCTGCAGACCAGTGGGTGGCTTATCACACTAGGTATCCTGTGCCATCTGGCGTTACCCACTATGTGCTCTCTGAAAAGGGGCTGATTCACCAGGTACTTGGCTTCAAGCTGGACTGTGCTTGTGCTGGTGTTGCCGAGCTATAGTTGAGGGCATCTTCAGGTGGCCAAGGTGAGCCCATGGCGCAATAAGGGTGGGCACCAAGTCATGGGTGTTTACATGGACGTCAGGGACTACTTGAGTGTACTGGAGGCAGGTTCTGCCATGCATGCTTCAGGCATTAAGTGCTTGCTCACATATAAATCTGATGTCTGTACTCACTTGGACATCTACTGAATAAACCTCTGGCACCCTTGCCCCACTTTTTATGAGATCAGTTTCCAGCTTGGATGCAATGCCTGTGGATCTCCATATGCAGTCACAGTAGCAGCAAAGGGCAGATAAAGGCCGTTAGTAAAGGAGCTCCAGCAAAGGAGCTACCAGAAAGAACAAGAGATTCAATAATAACCCCTACTGAGGTCATCTCCATGGGGTTAATATTAACCTTGATGTTTTCTAGAAAAAGGAAACAAAGGCGGTTGAAGTCTTAACTAATTATTCTTTCTCAAAAAATATCAGGAGTCAGATATTGGGGTAAGAACCTGATTGATCAAAGAAGCAGGGGAACCGCCACCAATGACTTCTTACCTTTTCTGTTCCATCCTCCTAAAAGGGCAAGATCCTCTCTCAGCCCTGCCTTACCACTTCCTTCCCCTATCTTTCTACAACCCTCCAAACTTCTATGCTTAATTTTGGTTAGTTAGTGGTTAGCTCTACCCTATGACTCCAAGCAAGCTTTATTTGTCAGAACACAATCAAAATACTAGACAACAGGAAGATATTAGGCTTTGCACAGTTGGTGGAGCAAGTAACCTTGGTTAGAACATTGGACTGATTGGTATTATCTGTCTGGTTCTCCTTGTAATACTTCTATTCTTGAAGGACTCAATCTGGTTCTAATGGCATGATGACACCTACTTTAGGACACAGGCTCACCATTATGGGCAAAGGTCCTTATGTCCATGGTAATTTCATTCTAAGTTGTTCGTTTGGGGGATCCCTGTTGCTTGTGGGGTTTTTGATCCTTTTCCATAAAGATGCTTGTCAATGAATCCAAAGTAACAGTAGAAGAGAGTAACTTCTGAGGGGAAAAAATTAAAGGGGCAAACGAGAGCCAGAGAGAAGCCAAATAGAGTGAGCTCAAGCAGTGACTAGTGCCCCCTCCTCTTCACACTTTCCTACCTGTAGGTCTTAGATGCGGAGACTTGAGCTCATCTAGTTAGGAGGCAAGATGGGTTTGAGCTTGGGTATGCTATTTCCTTGCATGGGTACCACAGATTTAAACCTCCTTGAGATATTTGTTTAGGGGTGGCAGCTACTTTTTCCGACAACTTCCCCATGCATCTTCTCACCCTCTCCCTTTAGGTAATCCCTGTGAGCAAGGCAGCACTTGTAGCTGATATCTCATGTCTCTTTGCACATATGTATCTCTCTTTCCTTAGATTTTAGGCCATTTAATTGTCCTGCTCAACTCATGAGTGGATTCCTAAAAAGATACTAACTTGTGGTTCATCTAGAATCACATTATGACACCCACTGAACTTATCAATACACATATGTGAAATCACTCAGTAGGTAAAGAAAAATAAAACTAGTTGTAATTTCATCATAACAGAAAAGTAGTAGTTTTCTCATAGCCTTTCCATATCTGAAGGTACAATGAATATTGCAAAAAAAAATCAGGAATCAAGCCACTTTATTCCTAGAGGGTGTCATCTCTGGATTTGAGGACTCAAGGTTTTATCCATTTTATTGACTAGAATTAGATGGGGTGATAGTTTTTAGTTATTTGTAGCCTGTTTGGCAGGTAGGTTTCCCTTGCCATAGGATTCAATCAAACACTCACTTGTAATTGAGGCACAGTTTATACTACATGGGCAATATGAGAAGTTATCATGTTTGTTTCTACACACTTTCATTGCCTATTTGAGGCTGTGCTAATAATTGTGCAACTAATAATATGATAACTTTATGACAGTTGGTGAGTTCAAATTTTTGTAATCTATCCTTTCTTGCACTCCTAATGTACTATGGGATATTTCATTCTGGATTTAAGTAAAAAGACCCGATGCTTCAATAAAAATGTTTGACGTTACACTTAGGAGAAAAAAGTAATGTTAATTTATTCATAAAATCCCCTTACCTCAGCTTTCTTACCTGTGAGATAGTTTTTTTTGCATCCCAACCATTAGTATTTTCCTTCTGTGATCAGCTTCCAGACTTTGTGAACTTGTGAATTTCTCTTCATTACAAATCAACTAGTCTACGTTATTCTGCTATAGTAGCATAAAACAGACTAAGACAGGCATCCATTACATTAAGTATAACATGTAGTCTTATATCTCAGCCTCAATTTAGCTTCCATTAGTCAAAAGACTGGAGTTTCAGAGATCGTGTTGACCTGTCTCTTCTATAGGCTCACACAGGGTGTCTGTACTCCATGAAATCTAATGTACTATGTGCTGCTTTGCTTGTATTTATTTGCTTCCTCCTTCGGGAACACTTGCTCCATCATCCTCTTTGTACCTGCCTCATCATATCCACTGCCTCTGACCTGCTGTGACAGTTATTTCTTCCAATGTATTCTTTGACTCTTGATTATATCTTATCTTATACAGTTCTCCAAAACATTTCATGGATCATATCTTTGCAAAATTACTTGATTCCCTAAAGAGAGAATGCTGTTAGTCTCCTATTGTATTCCCAGGCTCCCTTGCGTGGAGTCCGATAAAGAACAAGTGTGTGACAAACACACTTCACATTTCCTTACCAAAGGGAGACAGTCAAGAGTAGGGTGGATGCTTGGAAGAAGTATAATTATTCTCTGAATGCCTGTGTCCTCCAAAACGCATTGAAATTTAATTAGCACTGTAATAACTTAAGAGATTTGACCCTTCTGCATGGTTATTTGGTCGAGAAGGCTCTACTCTCATGAATGGATTAATAGTGCTACCATGCAATGCTTCCTTCTTTTCCTCCTCCCCAGCCCCCTTCCTTACTCACCCACTCCTACCATATGGTATAAAAAGCAAGAAGACATGTTAGATGCAGACCTTTAGTGTAAGAATTCTCAGTTAGTTACAAGATGCAATGCTAAGAATTTCTGTTCATTGTAAGTTGCCCAGTCTGAGGTATTTTGTTATTATAGCAAAAACAGATCAAGACAGGTACCAATTACCTTAAACATAAAGGAGCTAAGATCTTCCTGAGTGCCATCCTTAGGGTTTAGTTAGTTGACTGAAATTCTTCCAGCATTTCCTGCCTCTCTGACTCTGCTTTTTTTACCCGCCTACCTTTCCCTTTGCCAGAAGTCAAGGTTGTCATTGCATGTTAGTGAGACTGTTTCAATGCCTCTCCTCCTCACTTCTTCCAAGTTTTTGCTCTTGCAGATATCACACTTCCTCATAGAAGAGATGCTGCATGTTTCATTTCTGTTTCAAATCTATCATCAGTTGCCCATTGATGTGACAAACACCTGTCCCAGTGTATGGAGAGGGAGCTGGATCAGCTTCACTAGCCATACTTCCAATGCCAGGTTTCCAGAAAGACTTTGGTGGTGAGTGTGTTGTGCTGTTTGTTGCTCAGTGTGACTCATAAGTGACATGATACACTGTTCAAAGTGACAAATGTGACACCTGGAGCAAAGGCCACCACATAGCTGTTGGTGTCATCTCAGTTCTGGGCATCCATGCAGCCACACCACACTGACACCTTATTATACCCAGCTCTTCAACAGTATCCTGTCTCTGTCTGGTTTACTGCATTGTGTTTCAATTAGCAGATTATTAGGCACCGTGTCCCTGTGATGACACAAGCTGATGACAGCATTCACCACTGCCCCACTAGTGAACATATGTTGAATAATACAAGATGTGTGTAATGTAAATTGCTGCATGACCTCGGGCTTCTTTCTGCATGGTGATGGTTGTCTCCAGTACAATTCTTAGAGTAAAGTGGCTCTAAATTGCTTTCTGGATATCTGGACCCAAAGTTCTTGTGTTACTGCTAGCGTCTGAGAACACAGCCCAAGACAATGAAAAAATATGAAAATAAAATCCCTGTTACTCCACAATAGCTTTCTATGCTTTGTGGGTTTTTTGTAATTATTGTTATTTTTTTCAGTGACAAAATATTAAATATATGGTGACCCACACCTTCAATCAAAGTCTAAGACCAGCCTGGTCTACATAGTAAGTTTCACGGCTATACTCTGCTTCAAAATATTCAATAGACAGACAGGTAGATAGATTGATAGAAAGATTGATCAATCTGGATCCAGTGTATACTTGACTTCAGTGTGCTGACCAGAACATGATCAATATATTTTGAACAATAATATCACTAGCTCTTTTCAGATGATCCCTGGAACAAAGTAAAAGAAAACAAATGAGAACAAAACATGAAATGCCTAGTTGTAGCTGCTCTCATTAACATCTATTGCTTTCTATTAATAGATGGGATATTTGACCAACTGAAAATCTGTATGCACATGCATTGAAAAGAAAAAATGTTTCTGGTAAGAAATTTGAATGTTTTACTTTTTAAACTGAACCACGATTAAAATATGACAACTTTATTGCTATTTTAAAGTCATTTGTTGCTCTATTTTAAATACAGAGAAAGCACACATTAGTGACTTAACAGCACACCTGAAAGCTCTGGAAAAAAAAGCAGCAGAATCACCCAGGAGGAATAGAAGGCTGGAAATAACCAAACTGAGGGCTGAAATCAACAAAATAGAGACACAGAAAACAATCCAAAGAATCAATGAAACGAAGAGCTGGTTCCTTGAGAAAATCAACAAAATCGACA